>OMLB01029316.1:0-14636 GCA_900302555.1 Myripristis jacobus | reverse complement strand
CTGCTGGCAAAGTGATCTTCAACAACAAGCTGGAGGCGCTGCTTGTTGACCCCCTCCCCTAGCCAGTTTAAAAAAAAAAAAAAAAAAATCAGTGAAGGATATGTGGAATTTGCTAATGGAGATGTTGACTGCAATGTTTTTTTGTTTTGTTTTTAAGAGTCACATTTTTTTATTGATTGTACATAATTCACAAGCTTTTAGTCTTTGTATAAAGTGAATTTTTTTGTACATCCTCAGCCCCCTTAGGAGTTTAAATCAAATATTTTTCTCATCGACTGCATTATTTTTCATTCATCTCGTACTGTCTGTGCAAAGCAGAAACAGCATGCCTGTGATTCTCTTCTGACCATATTTTTGTTTATTTGCTTGTAAACAATCTGAAATCCTCAGTTCTGCTCCGAGGAATAGAAAATCCAGAGTTTTGATCAGATATCATCTGAGAGAACAGAACAGAACAGATGCTCTCTCGGTTCATCATTAATTATTTTAACATATTGGCAACCTATACGCTACTCTTTACAAATATCAAAATGGATGAGCAATGGATTATTTAATTCTTCATGCAGTATTAATTTAATGTTGCACTGAATGCACTTGCAAGAGTTTCTGTGATTTTTGTGTCTCATTGGTGCAAACTGTTTTACTTTGAAATGTCTTTTTTTTTCGATCAATGAGAGTTCATAATGAAGCAATTAAAAAATGCACTGGGATTTGCTGTTGAATTATGTTATTTTGGGATAAACATTTGACCAAGTTTGACCAAACAGTCCGTATTGAAACTTTTTTCTCCAACAAACTCTCGTCCAGTCCTTTAACATCAGTTCAGTACAGGAACACTAAACATGAGAGGCCTAAAGCTCAAGATGCAGAATTCAGTGAAATGACTTGAAGGTCAAATGATGGCTCAATTTAATGAACCAGACATGAATGAATGAATGAATGAATGAATGATGCAGATACTATATTGATGAATATACACTCTATACTATTATATTACATTACATGTGGTATAATATATTTAATTTATGTGATAATAAATGATATCATATTGATCAGAACTATGTTATTTATTGAATGAACATTAATTACTTACATTTGGACCAGAAACTGGAGAAACTGAACCAGTTAAATACTTGCATTATAAACTGTTTATGCAGGTTTATCCAGGTCAATGTCATAGAGCGTGCAAAGGCATTCTGTGTTTTGTTTGATGGCACTCGCTCGGCCAGTGGACACGACATCTCACTAACAGTCATACGAGACCAAATCCAACTCTCACATGTAATTATAATCTGTCAAACCATCCATGTTCATGTGTGGCTGGGTTGGTGTGTTTGCTGATACATGCAGTGTGTTCGTGATGTAACCTGAGGCATCAGCAGTCACTCTCATGGTCGTGTTATGGTTATAGATGAAGCACTGGCGCCATCTTGAGGTGAGCCTCAGTCACTGACAGTGGCCGCTGCCCAGCCCTTCACCAAGCATCACATCACAAACTGTAAAAGCTTCAACACATGCACATTAAAGGGGTGCCACTACAGAAAATTCAAATTTACGCTACTAAAATAATATATAATATGATCATATACACTCAATAAAGACTTTTTTTTTGGCCTATGTAGGTTAGGTCTAATTTGCTCCTTTCACAACAGAATCACTAAAATATTTCTTCAATAGGTCATAATATGAAAAAAAAAAATCTAAAAATGCATGAATGTAGATGGGCAAGGTCTCTGTCTAAACCACTGTTCTGTAGATTGATCGCTGCAAAAAACAAAAACAAAAAACTGAAATAAAATATATATTGCAATTTAGCCTTATTGTAACCTAAAAATGAACTATGTCTAGTCCAGATGCTTTGGAAGTAATGATTAGATAATATTTAAAAATCATCTTTAGCACAAGAATCTCAACTTTAAATGTAACTTAGACCCAAACAGCGACAAATATAGGACAAAACTAGAATTATTACCCCAAGCACCACAGCTGTACTAAAATTACAGAGGAAACAGCAGAATGTCATCACTATTTGCACAGCTCATGTTGAAAAAACAGTCTTGTCTTGTCAGAGCTTATTTGGAGCCAAAAGGTCTGAATTCAAATTGCTGTGGAGTCTGCAGGTGCTAACTGCAAAAATTCTCCATCTCAAAAAAAAGTCAAGTGTCATATTCAGTCTTCAAATCGTGTTTGTGATGAGATAATCTCTCTTGTACCCAATGCAGTTTCACTTGTTTCAGGAATTATTCTGGTAACAAGTATAAATATGTTGAAACGAGGCAGAGGAAGGCAGATCTGAGCCCACTCGGATCAAGAAAGTGACACTTGATTCATTCAAGAGAATTCTGGAGAAAATCTCACCCCACTGGAGTGTGAGATTAAATGATTTTATGATGGAAGTTTTCTGTTGTTCATTTCATTTGGCAGGAGAAACCAAGGAGTTACAGCCATTACTACAAAAAATATAGTGACAGTAGGACTGAAAACTAAAACAAAACCCAGTGGCCACTCAGTTCTTGTCATGAAATCAGCCAAATGAAAACGTTCGGCTGTTTCTGAAATGTTTCCATTTTCTCTCTGTGTTATCACTCTGAGGCTGATTTTTTTTTTTCCTAGGAGTTTGGCTTGAGGAGAGGTTGTGTTAGGATTTACCGACACTGTTCTCTGCTTCCTGCCTGTTTATATATTTTATTGTCTTCTTAAAGAGTTTGAAGAAGCATCCACACACTCACAAACTGTTTGGAGATGCCTCTTCAGACTCCATCATTCTCCAGCTCCAGCACCTCCACCAAGCCTTTTCCTGCATGTTTTTTTTTTCCCTCAGGTTGACTTCATTGTCTTTCTTAAAGCCAAAACAAATAGCAGAGGACAGTAAATTGAAAGGCTTCAGTCCCTGATGAGCGGCAGGCTCTCTGGATTGTGGAGAGCCTCTGCTGGAAGTGTTTACGGACGTTTGCGGGGTGTGGATCAAACTATCTCCACTGTCCAGCGTGACGGAGAGCCATCTGAAGCTCTCCACCATCTCGACTGTCTCGCCGTTGATGGAGGTGAAGATGTAGAGGCGAGCGGTTTGTTTGGAGGGCCAATGAGCTGGGCCGTTTCACGCCCAGCGAGTTCAGCATGATCAGGCCATCAGTGTGATAGCTGGCTTCAGGCAATCCCAGATAACCGGTTTCGCCGAGGTGGTTATCAACTCACTCTGTCAACCCAGTGTTTTCCAATCCAGCCATGAGCTTGTTCACATTACAGGGGCCTGTGTTGTTGGCAAATAGCCAATCACAGGGGAACAGAGGCAGGCTGAGAGCGGCGTATTTTTATTCAGGAAGCAGAAACTTTTACAGCGGACAAATATGAACAATATAAACTGATTATAGTGGTAAAAACTCTGTTGCTACAGCCAAGACTGGAGAGGGTTGCTCAAGCAAAACAGCACACTAAATATACATGTATATATCTATATCTATATCTATCTATCTATCTATCTATCTATCTATATATGTGTGTATGTATGTATAGATAGATAGATAGATAGATAGATAGATAGATAGATAGATCCATCCTTACAAGTCATTTCCTCTGTGGAATGCCATTCAAAACAGTATTTCAAATCACTATTCATTCAGTTAAACACACTCAGCAGCAAATAAAAACAGGATATGAACACATCATCCCGGATGACGAGGCTTGCACTTAGTTTTTTTTTTGTGACAACATGAATTTTGTAAGATATATAATGCATTATGGCTGAGCAATATGCCCAAAATCCAGTGTCATGATATCTGTGACCAAATACCTCAATGTCGATATTGTGAGGATATTGTGGGGATGACTATTGGTGCTTTCATTGGATATTAATACACTAGAGATTACTGACAATCATTTGTATACTACAGTGGCAGTCTCATAAGGTCATAAACTTGCATCCTTTTACTGTAAAGCAGCCTTTAAAACCAGGGAAAGACATCACCTACGCCAAATCGCAATGTTATGATGTCCAAAATCCAAGACAAGATCGAGTCTCAGTAGCAATATAATCTCTGTATCATCCAGTACGTGTGTGCTTTTGTAAAGTAAGGCCTGATATTGTGTGCAGATATAACAGAAAAATGACCTCAGCAAGCCTGGAGTCACATCTCATGCAGGATATTAACTGTATGAGCGAGGTTGTGCTTACCTGAGATGCAAGTGCATAAAGTCGGTGCTCGTGTTTTTTTTTACATTAGAGTCTCATTTACAGCTGAGTGTGGTGCTCTGATGCTGCAGCCACCGATGCACATTATGTTTACAGAAGCCCATGCCGAGGTAACTTAGCCTTTAAAGCAAGCTGTTATGTGCACTAGAGGCGTTTACCGATCAGGCGGCGGATATACTTCATGAATTCCCGTTACATCTTTTCTCAGGTGGAGGCCCTTGATGATGAGGAACCCTTATCTGCGCGCCTTTAGGGGTAAACACATCATTTTGTTGTCACAGCTGATAGTGAATGTGGCCATATTGGCTATGAAGGTGCACATAATTATTCATGAGGCACCGCCGTCACAGTGGTTACACAGCGATGGGCTACAGAGGCGCTCAGTAACCGCCTCAGATTCTCTCAATGAACAAATAAGTAATTGTTCCCCTTGCTCTTGATGTGCATTGTTTCATGGGAAAATGTAAATCCTGCACACAGCCTGGAGCGTGCGGCCTCCACCTGTAGGTTTACGAGACAATCCAACGTGGTAAATTACTATCGTCTAAACAGGGCATGCGAGCTGACATTTTCATCTTCAAGTGCAAGCCATACATCATACGTCCAGCGTATGCTCCAAGTTTCAAAATGCCATCCTGGTGTTACTAAAACCCCATCTAATTTTAAGTCTTACTGCTTATGCATGCCATAACGTCATATATTAGCCATTCTGAAACATACAGGCCCTTTAGAAAAGCAGTAGCTCAAAGTTTTGCGAATAAAAAAAAACCAAACTAAAACCGACAATAGACAACAGGAAGATAGGATTGCTACGCTTTGATGCCTGTTTATATAATTGAATCAATGCATACTAATAACCCCTTTGTTTTTATTTTTCTCTATCAAAATGCTCCCATCACCCCAGGGCTCTGGTGATGGGAATACCGTACCACTCTCATGAATTCTATAAAACAATTTTAGCACATTTAATATACAACATAAAACTGCATTTAACACTGATGACTCTGCTCAGCTAATGTAATGTACCTGCAATTTGATAGAAGCCTCTTTTTTTTTATAGCCGGAGTGGATAAATGGCCTGGAAACAAAACAAACAAATCAAGTAGTTCTTTGAGAGCCAACGGCATGGAAAACCGATTGCTGGGGGTTTTCTGCATCACCAGCAGCATACAGATATGTGCCAGCATAACAAACAAAAAAAAACAACAACACATAAACACAAGCAAGGCAATATAGTGAGTGTGCGGCACTGTGATGGCATGGCTTTGACAAGTTGCACTGGCAATCTAAGGCTCCAGAAGATTGCAAAGGCAGGTCATTCCCTCTGCAGACAATCTATATTTCTGATATAGCTAATCAGGGAAAGCAATGTGCTTCTGATGATCTCTGTGCACTCTTGCCTTGCCGAGAGACCTTCATATCATCTGCACCCACTGGATTCTGTAGAAATTAGTTATTTTATTGATTGAATATTAATAAGATAATTCTTGATAATAAAATGTTGATAATAATGTGTTTTTTGCTCTGTCCTCTCGCTGGCCTCGTCTGGATGAGCTATGAATCCCACACAGTGTCGGATTCTCATCTGCACTCTAAGACATGAGGAGAGCAACACATTTTAAACTGTATTCCCTCGTGATTAGCGGTGTCGCAAATACAGCAACAGCATGAAAACATGCCATAATTGCCCTTAGGTGTCTGATTGTCACCGCCTCATTCACACTCCATTTTCCACGTATGAGCATCTGATGAGTTCGAAAAACCCAAGAACATACAAAACACGGCCTGCGCCAACACGTCTTCACCTCCATCAGCAGTGAGACAGCTGGCAGACAGGTGAGAATATTATGCTAGCAGTCATTAACAAGAACAAACTCCTCAGCATCACACACACACAGAGCAAATGAAATCACTGAACCCGTCACGTCTCAGCCCCACTGCAACCACACATTAACATACAGTGAGTTAAGGATGGGCCCATATGAAAATGGCCAATGGTATTATCCTGATATAGTGTAAAACAAAAAAAGATACAAGCTGGTTGTTCGTAAACACGCCACAATCACATCACATGAATTCATTTTTTGGAGGTTATTTATAACAAATCTATATATATCTATCTATATCTATATATCTGTATATATACATATGATCGCTTATTTTAGACTTGCTTACTCTACACCGCTTTGCTCTTCTAAGTAAACAATATCCAGAGATCACAGCCACAAATGAAAAAGTTAAAGTCTGCACAGTTTATCACCACATTAAAATCAGCAGTGTTTGTTGTCTTGGTGTTTTTAAAACTACTGCAAGCCGTCCAGCGCTGGTGCGCCGCTGGTTTGGTGCGTGTCGGGTGAATGCACGTAGTGGAAGAATGGGGTTTGTTTGTTTGTTTTGGGTTTTGGCCTGAAGGTGGAGCTACAGGAGAGGCCATGAGGTCGCCAACACTGTCAGGGTAGCGATCCACTAATTACATTTTGTGGTACGTTATGTGTAAATTTGACATTTTTGCCTGAGGGTCAGGTCATGAGATCACCACAACTGACAGGGTTCATCCTTTATGGAGCTCACCACGTCTCATGACAATCTGCCCAAGAGAGTTCAAGATATGTTGCCTTGGAGTAAAGTGTTGAACAGAAGGACAAACAGGGCCATATTTAGGCCCCGCCTACAAGTGGGACAAAAAGAAGGAAAGGCCGTCTATCCCTGACTGAGAGTGCCTGGTGATTGTATGATAATTATTTTTAGCCAAGAGAGAAAACCTATAAGTAAGGTGGGCATCTGAACTACCAACTTGCCAACAAGTTCAATGCAATCACAAAGGGAAGGCTAAGACAAAACTGTGGTCTTGCATATAATGTAATTATTTTTTTTTTTTGATTAAAGTTATGATCACGTCACAGCAGTCATCATTGCAATATTCTTCTTGCCCTGCCTGCCAACGGTTTCAACATGTTACCCCAAGGCAACATATCTTGATGTCTATTGAGAAGTTTGCCATTAAATTTGGAAATCGTGTGCATGCTCCCCTGAGGATGAACCCTGTCACTGCTGGTCACCTCATGACTTTTTATGCAGTGCGACCCTCAGGCCAAAAATATTAAATTTGATATCTCAAAATATGTTGTGCAGACTGAAATTTGAAAAGTACATTCATGCTTCCTAGATGAATCCTGTCAATTTTGGTGACCTCATGATCTTTCCTCTAGCGCCACCCTCAGGTTAAAATGTACAAACCCCATTCTCCCACTGCTTACATTCCCCCTGACATGCGCCAAACCGGCGGGGCACCAGCGACAGAGGGTCCTCTCTTTTTGACCTCATACGGCTATCAAGAAAGTATCTGAAGGTACACAGACTTGGGGTCTAGTCAACTTTCATCCAAACTACATTTATTTGCAATAAGCCAAAGCAAAATCATGACTGCTTAGAAATACTGAAGCTATAATTTATGCACTGTAAGTCAGAGCTGACCCCGTAGCCTTTCTCAGAGGTTTTCAGTCTTTTTCAAGCCAAGTCCCAGACACAAAAAAGATTTACTCTTATCATTTCGGTTACTTAGATACAGCATTTCTACAAGAACGCTTTGAGAGAAAATTCTCTCACAAAAGTGCTAAATCCTGAGGCCATGAGCTTCCCTGGTTTCCTCTGCCAAGTGAACAAGCATTCAAACAGACCAGCGGAAATCACCGACTATTATAAACCTCTTGGACTTCAGTTGCACTTCCCTTGTCTCACACTCTCCCATTGTCTCTGCTGAAGTGAACTATCAGCATCAGAGAGAAGGCGTCTCCTCCCAGGGGTGTATTAAAGAAAGATGGCAGGCACCTGGAGTCCTTCCAGGTCTATCTGGCTCTTGGAAACAGACTCTTAATACCAGTGCCTGCTGAATGTGTTATTGAAGGGAAAAAAACTGCATACATTTTCTAACTCAGCCCTCAGAGGAAGAAGCTGCCTTCCTGCTGTTGATAGTTGATTCTGCAAATCAGAATGCATTGCAGGATATGTATAAAGGAGGTATGCCTCTCCATATACACACTCTGATTTGGAGAAACTGCAGATGGGAAATTAGATCTCATTGTCATGGATGTGAGCAATGCTCAAAATATATGCAGCATAAAAGCAGTAAAAGTTAGGTATCAACTTTTGTGCTGACTGTTAGACAAAGCTGACCCATATACTTTTCCTGAGCTTCTTAATCTCTTTCAACCCAAGTCCAAGAGTCAGAGGATTTAATCGTATCCTGCAACTAAATCTGAGGAAAACATAATAGTGCTCTTGTGACATGGGAATCAGAGAAAAATCTGGTCTATAAACCACGGTGTGCATCGTATCCTACAGTTTAAGAGCCGCCCTGTCTGAAACCTCTTGTGTCTCGTGTTGAATTAGGAGTTTTTTCGGGTCAAAGAGAACGCGATTAAATGTTGACATGAATGCAGCCTCGCTGTGGTGTGAGACCTCAGAGCTGAGCGCTTGTAAACTGGGACAGAGCCTGTTTGAAATGTATCCAAACTGCATTAATGATACACCCGGACACACCACGGTACTTGTTTACACAGTTACTTATTAAAACAAGATTTTTTTTTCCCCTCAGCTTTTGATGCAGCTGACGAGGTGATGCAATTAGCTGGAGTAAAAGTTTGTAGTTTAAGTTGTGATGGGTGAGTACTGGGATGATTAGTAACTAAAGTCAATAAGTGCTACTATTCTTTGTCAAAAGAGATACAGTGTTAACAGCTGAGGTTGAGAAACACTGGGAAATGAAAGCATAACTAAATATGCAACCCACATTTGAGGCACTGATATTTTTCCTCATATTAGTGGGTTCCTTTTTGTGTAGAAATTCACACAAATTTTTGCTACCATATAGGAATTTTCCCCCCTCTTGTCTCAAGTGCTAAAGTGAAATTAATTCATTAATTCATTGGCTAAGAGTCTAAGGTGGAGTTAACTAATTACTTTTACCCACATCACCGCATTTAGAAAGCTTTTTGTGTGCTGGCACATTTTGGTATTTTGTAAAGTCGGTAATTTTACATTTAGTATGTGTTTTCTATTGAATTACTGTACTTGAAAAAACAATCTAAAATGAAAATTCACAGCAAATGACAGTGAACAAAGAAGAGAAGAGTAATCTTGCTTTGTTTTGTTTGCGCTCTTTATTTTCCAATTTTCCCATTAAAAGTTTCAGCTCCGTCCAAACTGCATGGAAAATATTACATGTAACACTTTCCTTTCGCTTTTTTTTCTAAAATGTAACTCAAATCAACATCTTGAAAAAGCCACTTTCTTACTTTTTAGGAGGCAGATTTTGACACATACTTTCACCTCTACTTTACCTCTGCCAGCAGACTCACAGTCCCTCTAAATGGATGGGACGTTCTAGTGCTCTTTCAACCACCGGTAATATAGGCATGCCTTTCAAATGCATGTCCAAATTCCAGCATTTTTCAGCAGATATTTTCTCCCGTTCTGTCAGCAGAAACATCAGGGAGTAGAAGAACATGATCCTGCCCAGGTGAGTCATGCTCTGTGAATGGTGAAAGTGAACAGTGTCAAAAAAAAGAGCATACACACATCTGAATTATTTTACAGACAATGGGTAGTTCATGTAAAACAATAAAGAACATCTGCACTGTGGAGTCACGTGTTGGTCAAACAGCTGCAGGATAAAAAGGAACTGAATTTTTCTTTTGATTTAGCGCTCAACACTAAGCAGGATGCTGGATGTTGTCTTTTTAAAAATGTCATTGTGGAAGTGTGTACGGTTGCAGGAAAGGGAGTGATATGAAAAAAAAAAAGCTGACACGAAATTGTTTCTTCACACCGGCAGTTTGGCAATAAAAGTCATTATGTGTCACACTGTTTGTGTGAGCTTTAATCTCACACACCCGTCAGTGCTGCCTGTTGAGATGCGTCAGTGCTCAAACTGGGATCATGTCTTGTCATGGATGTTGAGTTCATTTTCTCTCTGGAATAATGCACACACAAAGATGACGTCTCTTAGCGCAAAATGTGAGTGAGTATAGAATAAGTCTGTACAGTAGCCTGGGAGTGGTTTTTCAGGTGAAATTAACTTTGCATCACATTGTTCTGCATCTAGGACACACTCAAAGCTGAGGCTCGCTTTGATCTTTGCACATCAAATGCGCAAATCAAATAACTGCTGTAATCTGGTGGAGGTGCTTTGAAGAGCGAGGTGGTTATCATGTGTCCCAACCTGAACTTTATCCTCGCGGTGAACTGTTTATGGCCCACCTGTTATTGTCCCAGCACACGCAAATGATCATATGAATTTGTGGAGCGCTGATAGGGTTCTTGATCAATACCAGAGGTTCAAAATTACATCACCAGGTGCAGATTGATAGTCATTTAAAGTTATATTATGTATGTTTTGTGCTATCTGGCAGTATAAACCTTACTGAATGCCCCTTTAACATATCAGATATTTAAAAAATTCTGGGAAATCGAACAAGTAAACCCCTGTTTTCTCCAAAAATCATTATAGCATATATTTCAAAAACATTATAATGTATTTTCCAATATTTTTTTCTCTCACCACATTACTGTAATCCTGCTGCATGTCATTCATTGCTCCCCATCCCTGAGTACATCTTCCGTCTTAAGAGTATTTGCTTTCAAACGGTATTCATCTGGCGATTTCTAAGTGTCTTTCTCAACGCATGTATAAACATGTCGGTTGTTGCAGCAGCTTTTGGACGTAAATTTGTTTTTGTACAGTTTGACTCAAGAGGGAATGAGAGGGTGTGAGCAAGAGGACAAGATCTGTAGAAACAGTCATGAAAGATATGGCTTAGCTTTGGCAAGTTGTCATGTGTCCCAAGCTGAACTTTATCCCTGGTGAACTGTGTGTGACCGGCCCGTTACCCAATCGCACTGCGGTGGGCAAACTGACCTTAAAAAACCCACAACATTAACCAGACTATGAGTTGAAATGACCGATTTCCAGGAAAACTGATGGTGATTTTCATGAGAAAAACACATGAAACACAAAACACGTCCTCCTCGACACTGGGTTAAAACTTGTCAGGTTGCAGGTTACGCAAAAATCTGTTTGTAAAAACTGATTGATTGATTTTAAAAGAAAATTTTAGCAGCTTCAGCACCTCAGGCAGGGCTTCCTCAAGCTGAGAAATTCATCTGAGCAGCAGCTTAGTCCATGCAGCCTTTTCTGCTTCATTATAAGTGAGACATACTGTAGTTACAGTGGGCAGCACCGTCCTGTGACGTGCGTGTTACACGTTGCATGCCCACAATTTCAGCCTCTCATACACATCAGCTCATTTTTAGTGACTTTAGTTACACGCCTCTCATAATCTTACCTCTAAGAGAAAACCAAACTGCTTATCCCTCATAAAACTATTGGTAAGAGTCTATTCTCTGCTGGAAATAGCTTGAAAACTTGCAGAGTTCAATGTGCCATTTGATCTCATCCTGTTATGCAGCAGCTGCGGAGCTTTAGCCTCGCTGACAGAAGCTTCACCGCACTATGGGGGTTCACTGCATTCAGAATGGGACACAAATCAGATGCCCACCTGTTGCTGGTTACTAACACGGGATTTCCCTGTGGCTTTTGGGTAACAGCCGGGATGTTTGTGCACGGAAAAGGCGTAGCAGTACAATAATACTTCAGCCGGTGTTATGCAGCGCATGTTTTTGCCCTGTGTGGATGTCAGATGAATGCCTGTGATGCTTTTTTCATAGGCTGACATAAAATACAGGTATTTCCCCACGTGCAAACTGGGACTACTGTGTGTAAAATTAGAGATTGTCTATATGATGATGTTTCATTGTGGGAAAAATAAGGCTGCCAGTGAATGGACAGGGTGTGGGTATTTTTGTTCAGGCTTTAGAAGTCTGACATTTGACTTCAAATCTGAAAATTCAGATCCAACATATTTTCACAATATGTTGGTGTTTTCCACATAATCATCCCTGTCACAGTCTGATGTTTAAAACTTTATTCTGCACACCTTTCTCTCTTAAATGTGACCGGATCCTCTTTCCAAACAAAATAATTATTTTGCAAACAAAAAGCTAATGCTGCTGAAATGCCTCCAGTTTCTGAGGCTAAATGTAAAATCATTTTAGCTTGCTTGTCCAGTTAGTGAGCAACTTTGTCCATTTCTTGGGCCAAAGACAAAGACACCAATTCACTATTTTACTAAAATAAAATAGTGAAAATATTTATTTCTTCACACACAAACATCCAGATTCCACAAAGTATTTTGAATTGAAATTAGCACATCCCAATCCATAAGTGACGCTGTGGTTTCTGAGGCCTGTTGGATTATATTTTCCCCACATCCCGGTCACAAGAATCCTCAAGAGCGCCAGAGCCTCTCAGTTCATCGTTTGATTCTGTGAAATGACAAAAACGCCACTGTAAAACTTTCATGAAAGTTAAAAGTTTGAAAGAAAGTGTGAGCTCAGTCTTCAGTGCAGGCCAGTCAGCGCTTGACTCCCATCCAGCCAATCCGATTCTGCAACTGGCCGCCGATATATGTTTTTTGGTATATTTGGTAACCGGCCACTTAAGTAGATTGAGAGATAGGAATCTCGGCTGCACTGTGTCTGCCGGACAAACAAGGCGAATCTTGTTTCAGGAGTTACATAACCAAATCACAGAGCCAGCCTGCCTGTGGGAGGAGACACGTTCATACTGCAGCTCACTCAGCTCACTGCCCTCACTCTGCACACACTCTGAGGCGACGTCACACTGTTTACTGCTTCTTTGGTACTTACTACTTCACTAAATGCTGTAGCCGATATGAATTCAGCAACTTTTCTGCAACAGCTGAGAAGTTCTTGTGATTTCCAACCGCTGTGTTTAATGGATTGCAGGTGGCAGTCATGGCTGCAGAGGCAAAGCAGGCTGGTTATGAGGGCCGTTACGTCCAAGGCTTTCAGTTCTACCTGAAACACTCAGGCGAGCACAAGGCCATCCTGCAGTTCGCTGACAGAGTCCTGCCAGCCGAGTTCGAAAGGTAGCGCAAGCAGGGGAAGCTTGACTTGTATCCAACTCTCTGAGAGAGACGCAAGGCTGAGTAAGAGAGGTAGAGAAAGGTGGTGTGTGTTATTCTGCCATCATCTGGTGTGTGAGAGCAACTTGCACAAAATAATATATCTGTGGAGTGCTGACAGGGTTCTTGATCAGTACCAGTGGCTCAAAACCACTTCACCAGGTGCAGATTGACAGTCATTTAAAGCTAAATTATGGCTGTTTTGTGCCGTCTGGCAGTATACATTTTAATTAATGCCCCTTTAACATTTAAAGTTACATAAAATAAGATTAACTGCTTTCAAACATTTCTGGAAAATCCAACAAGTAGTGATCTGTTTTCTCAAAAAAACATTATAACAGTTTCCGAAAACATTATAGTATTATAATTTATTCTGTTTTTTTTGTTTTTGTTTTTGTTTACTACTTAGGAGTATTTGCTCTCTAATAGTATGCACCTCATTTCTAGATGTCTTTCTGTAAAATAAGTTGAACTGTTTTGTTTTGTTTTGTTTTTATCATATTTACACAATGAATATTTTATCTCTTGTGTCATCCACAGGATCGGAGCTGGTAAAAGCAGCCTGGATGTTCTTGGAGTTGGAAGCGGCGGAGGTAAGTGGGTGTTTTCTTTGTCATAAGTTGTTGCAGCGGTTCTTGGATGTAAATTTGTTTTTGCACAGTTTTAGTCCAATTGCCACTTAAAGGGGGAGCGAGAAGGTGTGAGAGGAAGGAAAAGTGTTGTTGTTACTGTCTGCCTTGAAGCTCAGTTAAAAAAAAAAAAAAGAAGTGATGATTCAGAACAAGTTTGATTAATATTGACTGTTCATTAACTTCATTAACTACTGTACTTAAAGGTACAGTAAGTGATGATTTTGCTACCCCATAATAAGATCTCCTCATATCCTTATGTGTTTGACAGCCCTTCTCCAGTCACTTCTATCTAGATGAAGGACAGAAAACACTTCTCATGCTGCTCCAGCTTGTAGAAACCATTTCTTGTTAAAGTTTAAGGGAATTGTGTAATGGTGACTAATGGAGTAATGGTACATACAACTAAAATTACAATATTACATCTGCTAAACCAAATTATTTCCACTTCAGAATTGGGCTGTTTTGCCGTAAAGTAACCCTACTGCAGAAAAAAGAAACCTGTGACCTTTGACTGTGAGTCAGAAATGAGAAATGTTTCTGTTTGTGTTGTTGCAATTCCCACCGCTTCCCACTAGAGGCCGACAAAGGTCACAGATGACCTAACACACCTTTAAATGGCTCTAACCCCCCCTCCCCACCACCACCACCACCATCATGTTAACACTGAACAGTCTGTAGCCAGATGTAAACACTGCATACCCACAAAAACATGTATTTGCTATTTTCTACACAGTATTTAGATATATTTACAAACTGGGAAATTATTATTAT
>OMLB01029312.1:0-16127 GCA_900302555.1 Myripristis jacobus | reverse complement strand
CCCCGTCAGCCGCAGGGAGACAAACCACCTGGGCAGTCAAAGGAGTCTGGCTAGTGCTTTAAAAACAGCTCAATACGGGATGAGCAAACAGTGGACAAGCATCATTGAGCGTGTATGAGCAGAGTGTATCAACACAAAACCCACCTGCCCTTCAGTTTAGGTCTGATGAGAACAAACACAACAAAAGGCCCGTGCGACATACGCCCAGCCTTGAGGGGTTACACCGCAATCATCCATTCAGCCTCGCGTTCACCTGCGAGGGGGATTCAATGCATCCACCTGTTATTGAAGCTTTTGCAGACATGGGTGTCGGCGTTATGAATTTACATGAAGGACATGGGCGGTTTTATATGGTGACTGAGCCGGTGGTTCTCATCTTCACTGTTGTGTACTTAACAGTTTACCCAAAACACATCCAAAAAGATATTCATCCTCCTTGCCCCTGGTCCAATCAATCCAGACCCATCCAGATATTTTTAGTGTGAAAAATAGTGAAAATCTAAGTTTGTATTCATCGGGGTCGGACAGATACAGCTGGCGGTGCTCTTCGACAGGAAATAGTTCCCAGTGTAACCCTCTGCCCCCGAGGGCTGTCGATTATGCTGCTATCCATGTCATTGTTTTTGGAAAGCGCTGTCGCTTTGGAGTTGTTCACATGTAAATGTTTGACGGTTTTAACTCGACAGAGAAATACCAATCCAAGGTCCAGCGGGCTGGAAACCTTGCCAAATCACACAGAAATGATGGACAGCTTGCACTAAAGGGGTAAGTGGAAAACACCTTTTTAAAAAAAAATGGGGGGTGAACTGTTCCTTTAAGTTGGTTTGCTGGTGCATTCAACCTGAGTCTATTCAAGCTGACAGATGTTGGGTAGTAGTTGTTGTGGCCATGTGATGTTGTGGTGAGAGATCTCCATTCTCCTTCTCCTTCTTCTTCTTCTTCTCCTTCTTCTTCTTCTTCTTCTTCTTCTTCTTCTTCTTCTTCTTCTTCTTCTTCTTCTCCTTCTCCTTCTCCTTCTTCTTCTTCTTCTCCCCCCTTGACGAGAGCCGGTCTCAGGAGGACTGGGCAGGCCTCCATCCCCAGAGGTTTCAGCCGCTCCATAGGATGAGCTCTGACTTTCACACACAGCTGTGGACTGTGAGACTGGGAATCCCCTGCTTTGGCTTCTCATCACAGTAATACGCGATATAAATAAATATAAAGAAAAAAAATGAAGTGGCATTGTGTGAACTCTAGACCAACAATATATCAACTATTTTAATAAAGGCTGACTTGGAAACGGTGGCAGTTGTAAGTCTGTAGCCTTGTAAACGCTGCTGGAGCTGTCAAATTAACATTGACTGCCACCTAGTGGTGAACCAGTAAAAATGAAACTTGTCCACAGTTTTTAAGTATTGTGAATGGAAAAAACAAACAAAACAAAACTCATGAAGTTGTAACTCATGGCAAAAGACACAAAGCCAGAGGAAACAGAACCTGTCACTGGTGTTGAATGTCTTCTGTTCTGGAGGATTTCTTACCACAGGCAACCACAATGTCGGTACAGATCATGGTTGAGTATTTTTCCCCCCAGAAAACGTGGCCTGTTTTTATCACAAGACAAAAACAGGAAGCCACATGCTAATTGTCTTGTTGCTTGAGATACTCCTCACAAATACAGGCTGAACAACAGTTTGTTTCTCTCTCTCTCTCTCTCTCTTTCTCTCTCACACACACACACACACACACTGCATGAATCACGATAGCTAAGGGGAGCGTAAAAAAAAAAAGAAAAACTCTCCTAGGACAATGCCAACATAGTCATGATTGAAAACTCACTTAGACCCTGCGTAACAGCTGGGGGGTAGTGACTCAGTGCTGGATCAGAGATGCACACACTCATGCAGTTGGTAGTCACTGCTGCACTGATACCACCTGCTTCAATTGTCAAACTGGTGTGCCCTTTTATTGGCAAGGCAAGGCAGAATATCAAGATTATGCAAAGAGATGAGCTCACTAATAAACAATGACTGATTTGAAAAAGCTCTGATGTTGAGGAGAGGTAGCCTTGCCGTGCTCATAGTGGGCACTACAGGTTTAGATTAATATTTAACATAATGTAAATAACATAAATTAACAGCATTCTTTGTGTAACGCTTAGTGATTGTAATTGTAGCAGCGACGCTGTCCTGGTTCGCTCTCGTGCTTTGAGCTTTCTGTACAGAGCGTCTCTGAGTCTCACTTTCACTAAGGGGATTTCTTGTGAGGAGCTGTAGGTCATTAATATTACTTTGCCTTCAAACTGTGTAAATTAAACTAAATTACATTAAGGTTGCCTCATCTTCCCACCACCCCCTTCCCCTCCTGTCTGCCTCCATTCTCTCTCCCCTTCCCATAATATCTGTCAATAAGACATGTACCTGGAGAAATTCAAAGGATCACACTGTGACAGCACCATGTATGTACAGCACTGGGTCCACACTATCACAATGCTGCTACGTTTACAGCCAGTACTGTGCGACAGTTTGCCCTCCTCTGGCGGAGGTGGATTGCTACATGTTGCTGAAAAGAGTGAAACCAGTAATCAATACTGTTTGCACAAACTCATGCTAAATGAAGGGAATCTATCTCAAAAGACACAAAAACAAACAAACAAAAAGTCTAGCCAGCACTATCTTCCCTGTTTGCAGGGCTTAGTGCTTTGTCAGTCCTGCAAAAAGTGGCCTGCAGCAAGATTTAGCACATCTGAAAATGTTTTGTAAGAGCGATAGGTACAGTTTGGTTACAGTGTGTAAAAATAGGCTGTCAAGTGTTTTCCATATTAATAATTAAAGTGTTAGTGTTAGTCTTTAGTGTTTCACAAGGATCATCCATACAAAAATAGGTACTTCCAATAGATTGTATGTTTTCTGACAATAGGCTTTCAACTTTCGGGAGCATGAAGCAATCGTCAACCAAGATTAAAGTTTCAGCTTTTATACCTAACTGCATCTTTACTACTGCAAATGACCCTAAAGCGCTTTGCATCTGTGTATGCATAATCTTTGTTTTTGCGCCATTTTCTTTGATCTACTTGATAAAATATTTCTGTGGGCGCTGTGGAAAACAAACAAGTGACAGTGTGTAGTCTGACCATGCTGAAGATTCCCTCCAGCAAAGACGAGTCATCCTCAGCACTGAAGACAGACACCAGCACACATGTAGTAATGACGCATCGCCCGTGACAGACATGGAAAAGACTCTTGTTAGCGGTAGTGATTTATTCAAACATTCATAGTTACTGTTTTCTATTGTGCTACATGGTAAACAAAATCAGAAACTCAACAGAAAATAAAAAAAAGGGGGAAAAAGTGATGCATACCCAATCCGACCGCATGAAATGATGAAAAAGTCTTCTGAACGTTGTACACTACACATGCTACAAAAATATCGCTACTCAAATCAAGCAGAACTCTAGTCAACAATATCATACATTATCAACACACCCTGCTCTGTCCGCTAACTGCACACAGCTGTCACATGGGGACTGTGTTAAAAAAAAAAAAAAATGTTCATGGCCACTGGAACAAGCCTATGATTGCATCCATACAGCTGTTCACTCACTGTTACTCAAAAGAAGAAAAGATCGTCCTCCTGTAGCTTTTCCACCTACAGCCCAATGCCCCCAAGCTGTTGAGCCCTTTATCCATCCAGTAATTTGAGGATGCTGTCCCTCTCCTTCAGTGCCTTCCAGGCCTGGTCCTTCTCCTTCTTGGTAGGTGTACGTTTCTTCTGCCTGGCTGCCATGATGCGCCGAAATCCCTCCATGACCTCATTGTCAGACATCCGGACTCTCTGCCTCAGATCCTGCTTACTCATCTCCTCCCTCGCCAACCTGCGAGGCAAAAGCGGCACACAAACAAAAAAAAAAGAGTCATCATGTCGCTTGTGACAACACTGCCACCAAGTCCATTTGGTTGTTGTGCTTTTTGACAGTTGTGACTGTATATCTTTCCCAGCCGATCATCACCTTGAACTTGCAGAAAAGGTTTGGTGAGCACTTTCCACCTCACTTTGGAATGTGAAAATAAACACTTTCTTTTGTTCGCTTCCCTGAGCTTGACTTGCTTATCTGACGATGTTTTGGGGGAGCACTTCCACAAACCAATCAGCTGTTGCGGTAGCTGCTGCGGTGAAAAGTGCGTTAGCTAGACGATGATCAGAGGTGCCTGACCAGAGTCTCGCACAAACAAAAAATGTGAAGTGCCTGCGTCAATATTTCTGTTAAAAATAAGGTGAATATTTCCACGGCTACAAAACTCTACAGAAATCTGTTTTCGACCCAGTTATTCAAGTGAATTGGTTATGCGCTGATGCCTAATACTGGAAATAATACATTTTATTCCTAAGACACTTTTAATTGAGGATTATCTCAAAGTGCTGCAGGTTTTAAAAAATTAAAAATGCAGTATATGGGATTTATATGTCAGTAAAAGAGGAAGATGAACACGGCTGGCTGACTACAACATTAAATGGGTGAATGGGCCGTGAAAGTATTTTACTACTTTCACTTTTGGTTTTCAGCGTCTGCATTATCTCAAGCTTGCACAACATGATGAGTATATTTTGGCCAAGTTACTTGTGCCCACATGCTGTCATTTCTTGGTAGACTGTTCTATCTGTGGAGGTGACTCGACAGAAAAACTCTGCTGTCTGTTGTTGTTGGGTCATGCCATGTACATGTTAATGCCTGTATCCTTACCGCAGCAGCTCCTGCTTGCGGGCTCTGTTGTGAGCGCTCAGGGCTTTGAGCTCTGCTTGTCTCTTGTGCAGCTCGGCCAGGACCTCGTCCTCAGAGTCTCCTCCTGGTCCAGGCCGCTCCTCAGAGTCCAGCAGTCCCTGCGAAACCAGCTCCTCCTTGATCCGTGCCTCCAGGGGGCGTGTGTGGGGGACACTTGGAGACACCGAGTGGGCAGAAGATAGAAGGAACAAAGACAAATTTAAGAGTCTGTTCGGCAGATGAAAATGGTGAAGTGAAAATGAGTCAAAAAGCAGGAAATCCTCCCCAGACAGACTACAATATTACAACTCTTGAGCATTTCATTCACCAAGACCAAACACTTTCTGTCACCGTTATTTCCCTGCTGTTATGTAAACCAGACACCAGAGTGACCGCTCATATACTTGCACATATTTCAAGATTTCTATGTAAAAATACACTGGTGTTTTCAGTCTGAATCACACAGTGAGGCTGTAACAGAGAAGAACATCTGATCCTCCCTGATTAAAGCACTGTGGGTTTGTCTGAGCTGTCATAATGAAATTCTGGTATCTGTTATGGACACCTGCAGGAAGAAATGCATCATGGGCTGAAGATTGAAGGTGATCACTCAGAATTATGTTATGGTGGTTTGTAAAATTCATGACTGGACCTGAGATCATGCCAGAAATGTGTCTGAAACCAGAACTCAACCAGAACATATTTTTCCTAGTGAAGAACTGATGCTGGTGTTTATTTATTATTTAGACCATATCTAGTACAATGATAATGTGCAGCAGGAATACCTAAAGGCTTTGCCCTGGCTTCGAGGAGAAGTCCCAGCGCCGTCGTTAGCATCTTTCCCTGAAATGTCTGGAATAGGAGAATCCTCCATGGGGGATATAATGTTCTCCTGGAAGGGGACATCCAACATTACCATTTATAGTCACATTCAGTGGTGTCTCAAGGCTCAAACACTAATATGTTTCAGATGTTGTATCTTCAGAGTGACATCACAATTTGCCGACACCAGTGTATAAACTCGAGCTTATATCAGAGAGAGCGTGCGGGATCACAAGCCACTGCAGAGTCTGACCTCGACCAGGGCCTGGAGCAGACGCTGGGTGAGCGGCCCGAAGGGACAGCCGTCCTCTGGAGAGTCGTGTTGGGACTCGGATTTTTTCAGCAAGGAGTCGACATCTGGAAGGACACGAGGCTGAGTGTAGAAGCTGAACACATGCTGAGCAGTAACTAGAACATGGTGGCGGTGCTACGGGGCAAACACCACGTAGCCCCTGAGGAGACAGACCGCCGCGCTCCCTCACCTTTTGCGTCCAGCTCAGAGAGAGGCCCTCCCATCAGGTTCTTCTTCTTGTCGTTGGCTCGTGCTCCCTCCCTCTGCTCCTCCAGCAGATCCTCCTGAGCCCAACGCTGAGAATAGTGTTTGCCCAAAGCAGGGATCTACGATTTACACAGACAGAACCATATCAGTGAATTATGGACTGGTGTGTGACCTTTACGATGATGCTAAATAAAAACAACCAGGATAATTTCAAGTCTCAAATGATGTGTTGTATGTTTGTAAAGCAACAAGTGTAAAGAGTTTTATGTCATACTTTGTAATATTCAGCTTCATCATCCGGGGGTTTCAGAAGCTCCTCTAGCAATCTGATCTCTTCATTTGTGATATCGGCACAATATGGCTCAACTGACGCCCAAAATCTGAAAACCCAAAAACATGTGAAGATACAAAGCAGCTCATTTATATTATTTTTTTCTCCAACTGAATCAGCCTTTTTTATTTATTGCCAAAATTTCCTTCAATCAATAAATGTCTTTTCATGTGAATAGCAGACTCATCCTTTCATAAACAATGGATTGAAAAAACATATGAGGTAATTTAAAATATGGGATGTCCAGTTAAGATCCAACTATGATGAATAGAATCTTATGTTTTACCTCTGTTCTATACAATTTTTAATTTGTTATTTAAATTTCCAAGCACAAAATTAAGACAATAACTTTGTAAATTGGGAAATAATAAGGCAGGTATAACACAGCTATGACCAAGATTATAACGAGCAACTGTCGCTGACCTGTTGGGCGCATCGTTTTTCGGAGTGCGGGGAATGTCTTGTGGGTCTTCTGTAAACTCGTACTCTTGGACTTTGGGCTGCAGGTTTTTGGACTTGGGTCTGCCAGGACCAGGCCCCGGTCCATGACTGCCTTTGCCATCTAACTTCTGCTTCTTGGGTTTGTGGCGAGATGAGGCAGAGGGGTCCGGGTCTTTTCCCAACTTCAGGAAACGCTTATCTCCCTTCTTGTCCTGCCAGTCTGTGAGGATCTGAGATGCAGTCACAGATGTCAGCCAAGGAGAAAGGAGAGGATCAACGCACTGGCATATATGAGAGTATACAGTAATGACTAGTTAGTAGAGATGGGGGGAAAAAATTAACTCACTTACACTTACATATTTTTTAAATGATTTTCAATCCAGTAATAACAAAAAATCAACTTAAAGTAAAGATACTGGTATCATATGAAACGACGTGAGGAATCTGTTGGTGCCAAGCACATCTTGTTAGAAGGCAAAGTTGCTCCAAAGTTAGGCTAAATTTTGGCAAGGGAAAATCCGGCATGGCCATTTTCAAAGGGGTCCCTTGACCTTGGACCTCAAGATATCTGAATGAAAATGGTGTCTCTGAGCACCCACGGGTCTCCCTTTTGCAGACATGCCCACTTTACGCTAATCCTTTTCAGTTTGGGGCAAAAGCCATGCAGTTTTTTTGTGCATGCAATACAAATATGTTATTTTGGCCTTTTCTGCAATGGTGTATTTCTGCATACTGGGGCCTAAACAGTCTTGGAGTTGCATAAGAGTTTGATTTGATTTGAAAACTTTAATGTCCCCAAGGAGCAATTTGGCATACAGCAGCCATTGGCACAATCAGACACATAGAATAAAAGCACTGAATAAAGTAATGAAACAAATAAGAATTCATAAAATACAATGAACACATAGTTGTCATCATGACTGTGACAGAATGCAATCTCACAGCTGATTTAAATATTTAACAGCTGAAGGAACAAACGATTTCAGGTGTCTATTAGACTTTGCCTTCCTAGAAAAGGCCAATCTCCTACCTGACGGCAATAGCCAAAACTCTTTGTATAGAGGATGCTGAGGGTCTGCCAGGATGGCCCCAGCCCTGTGAACACACCCAGCCTGACAGAGCTGGCTAAGATCACTAAGATTTACCCTGATGATCTCACGGCACTGTTTAACAACACTTCCCAGCTTGTTTTGATAACTAGGTTAAGATTGCCAAACCAACAAGTCATTGCAAATGTGAGAATACACTCAACAAATGACGACTAGAACATTTTCACAAGTGAGCTCTCAGTATGAAAAGTCCTCAACTTCCTTAAATAAAACAATCTCTGGTTGACCTTTTTACAAATTCTCTGTATTGGCCTCAAAGGTCAACTTGTTATCCAGAATAGTTCCCAGATACTGGCTGACTGTCTCTACTGGTGAACCCTTTGTAATAGTAGGTGGCATGTTATAAACACAGCCAGTGAAATTATTGGGAAAGTGGAGAGACAACTGGGATGTACGAAACAAAAAGCTGGATAAATTGTGGCTGACCCTTCATGAGACACTGCAGCAACCAAAACCATTTACAAAAAGTCTTTCATACCAAATGCAATAACTCGGCTAAACTTGTAAACACCATTCACACTGGATCCATGTCTGTTATTACTGCCTGTACTCTGCATGTTGCGTTTTTGATACTGTGATTTATTGTGACATGTTTTACCAACTTGTGAAGCCAAAGTTAAAAAAAAAAAAAAAAAAATCCACAATACAGATTATGCATCTCTGTCAGAGCTCCAGCGGGCTGGGAGGCCTGCAGGAGGCTGCTCCCCGGCTCCGTGCTACCTGTCTCTGCTCCTCCAGGGCCCGGAGGCGGCGGCTGGCTGAGGACAGCAGCGTCTCCAGCTCCAGCTGCAGGGTGTCCAGCTCCTCGATGCCGATGCCATCGTCCTCTGAGCGGCCCAGCACGGCCGTGTAGCGGGGGCACACCTTGACGTGCTCCACGGGTTTGAAGTCGTAGTATTTGAGTGGGGGGCAATCCTTCAACTCACTCATGATGCCGCCAACACCTGGAGGAGCGGAGGCGCACGGCGCGGTGAGTTACAGGTGAGCCAGTTTCTCACACACAGTGCTGTAGGCAGGTGAGGGGCTGCTCTCGCTGTCACACACACACTCTATCTCTCTCTCTCTCACACACACACACACGCACACACACACTCATGTATACCTCATAGACTGCCAGGTAGCCTCGCTTAGCAGATCTCCCCCATGCAATGACGGTAACGGATCCAGTCGCTCATAAATATTATTAAACGTCCACGTGGCTGCACATATCGCCAAAAAAATCACATAAATTATCCTAATAATATTTACGCCGACTAATTGGTAGACTGTTGATTGAATATTTAGCCACAATGATATTCACCGTCAGTAAATGGCGTCCATGATGGGAGCGACCATTCAGGTGCGAGAGGGGGGAATTCAGATCGAGTCAAGGTGCATTTTGTGCTATTTTTAGTCGACAAAATAAGACATTTAACGACTAAATGGAAATGAATACAAAATTATAACAATTCATGGGAGCAGCTTTGACTTATTGTGAAATCAAACACCTAGCCAAACCCGGAGAGTTGGAAATACGCAAAGCTAAAATGTAGAATGGTATCCTCGGTCGAAACCATGTTGAGTGGACTCGTGTACTGAATTAGATAGCTTAACACCAGACCGATAATTGTCATAATTATTCGGGTTTAAATGCAAATAATTAGTTATTAAACACTTTATTGTTCAGAAACGGGTTGGCCACAAACGGTTGCTAAGCCTCAAATTTCCCCTGAACACAGCGAGATGGGCGATTCCTAGGGTGTGTTCGTTTTACTAAAACGGTGTAAGTTTGATGGGCGGGGCTTCTTATCGCTAACACAACAGCTGCGAGCAACCCGCCTTCTCAAAACAAAGATGTTCAACAAAACGAGCGCACCGCATCTTTACTCGACGATGTAAAGATTTACGGAAGCGGAGTCCCAGGCGTGGCAGAGGAACTTCCGCCTTCTACAGCACAAAAATGGTAAGTCCACTGCTAAACCTTTACCTTTTTTTTTATTTATCTCTAACTTTGTGTCCGTGTTTGCCGTGACTTAACCGCCAACGCCAGGTTTGCAAAATCAGTGTTTTTTCACCCGAAGAGGTTCCGCGGTTGGTTGCATTGCTATGGGCGTGACGACGGGCATCCTCGGTGTTGCTTTTTTTTTTGCAGAAACTAACCCAAGAAGTGATTGAGCCGAGCTGTCTTTCCTCTTGGCCTGTTCGTTATGTTCACTTTGACTGGGAGCTCTGCCGAACTGGAGTCTTTACCACCAGTAAAAGCCGCCCAGAGAGCTGTGAAGATATTAGCTGTATGGCCAGTGTGTAGATGTAGATTAAAAGGTGGATAATCCATAAGACCTGCAGTAGGTGATCATCACAACCGGCTATGCAAATATATATCAGTTATGTTTTCAAAGCGATCTGCAGACTTGCATCGGTTTTATATGCTTTACTTGGATGTCCACTGATCATTTTTTGGCATTTACATTTCTGGAAACCTAAACAGGAAAGGAAACTGTTCTCCAAGTGAGAATTGCATGCTGAGTTTAGGTGTGTTGAATCCTCCTCATAACTGTAAATAGCTCCGTTTTATAACTGAACAAATGCAATCTCATAAGTCCTGGGTAGCCTGATAAATTCAGGTCGCCCACATAGCCTGATTTTAAAAGCAAACACATCATTTGGCAGTATTTCTCCTGCAGTGTGACTGATTTTTTTTTTTTCTTTCTTCCTTCTCTTTTCCTCAGACAGCGACACTGCGTCCTTACTTGAACGCTGTGAAGGCCACCTTGCAGGCAGCCCTCTGTCTGGAGAACTTCTCCTCTCAGGTGGTAGAGCGCCACAACAAGCCAGAGGTCGAGGTCAGGTGGGTATAATCGCACAGTTGAGATTTGAGTTTGCAGTCTGGCTGGCTGTCCCGCTGCCTTGCTGCCACCACCCACTCTCCCCGCTCTGCAGCGGCTTGCATTCGGTTCATGCAAGTGCAGACTTGCTCGAGCACACGTTAGAAAATCCAGCTGGGAAAAAGAATGACAAGCATGGGCAAGACTGCTAGATGGTATGCTTTCAAAAGTCGCTGTCAGTCAAAAACACTGACATTTACATTCACGGTGTCAGGAAGTTTTCTCATTTTCCACAATAATGATGATATATTCATGCAGGGTTTTTATTAATTGGAAGATACATCAGCTTAAAAAGCGAGCAGGCCTGTTTTTGATGTTGTACCTGATGAATTATGCTTTGGTTACAGGAGCAGTAAGGAGCTGCTACTTCAGCCCGTGGTGATCAGCCGTAATGAAAAGGAAAAGGTGCTCATAGAGGGATCCATCAACTCTGTCAGAGTCAGCATTGCTGTTAAGCAGGTCAGGAAAAAAAAACTAGGATGCCATTCATTCTTCGCCTGAACATTTCTCGTTTATGAGTTGATTCATGTTTATTGAAAAGAATTTGCTTGATGCTGCCAAAGTGGCTTTAAAATAAACGTCTGTAAAAACTTTAGGCTGATGAGATCGAGAAGATCCTGTGCCACAAGTTCATGCGCTTCATGATGATGAGGGCCGAGAACTTCTTCATTCTGAGGAGGAAACCGGTCGAGGTGAGAGAGAGATGAGAAAACACTGTAGGTTGTGCAAGCAGCACAGAAGAGAAAGATAAAAATAAAAAAGGGGAATCGTTTATTTTTAGACGCGTATGTCATAGCTGCACAGCCTTTGGACATTCAAGAAACTGTCCTGTTTGAAAATGCCCTTTGCCACACAAGCGGCACATTTAAAAACAGCAACATGGTAGACAAAAACAAAATGCATGTGCACAATTAAAACATACAAAGTAATCAGACAAGACACTGCAAGACTGTATTAGATGACTGTATCCTCACTGACCTTCTCATGCTGGTCAGTCTCTCTCTGGCTCATGGATTCATTTTGGTTTGTTTTTTTTTTCTTGCATTTCTGTCATCCAGGGGTACGACATTAGCTTCCTGATCACCAACTTTCACACGGAGCAAATGTACAAGCACAAGCTGGTGGACTTTGTCATCAACTTCATGGAGGAGATCGACAAGGAGATCAGCGAGATGAAACTGTCCGTTAACGCCCGCGCCCGCATTGTCGCCGAGGAATTCCTCAAGAACGTAAGAGATTTGTCCTGCCTTTCAGTTCCATGAAGAAAATACCTTGACCCACTAATTTTTTTATTTATTATTATTTTTTTAAATCAAGAATTGTCTGTCTTGGGTTTTTCTGCATTAATTTGATTTATTAATTTGATTTGTTGTAAAAATTTCTTCCTAATAAAAGACGTTAATGAGCTGATATTCTTCTCTTCTACTCAGTTCTAAAGGCAAAGTGTCCTCCCGTGGCTCCGCACATGGAGGGGAACGCCTCAAGGGCCAATCAGCACAAGGATGGCGAACTATCGGAGTGAGCAGCCAATCAGCGAGGAGAAGCATAAAACGTGACCAATCCGGCGATGATGCGCTTTGCACACGTCTCTCGAGCGTTCCCCTGTATTCGTGAATATCGATAACTGTATATAATGAAATATTTACCAGTTTCATTTTTTTCTGCCACTCAGAACAAATCCCCAAACCAAGGCGGGTCCTTTAAAGTATTAATCAAGTTGATATCCATGAATACAGGGGCATAGAGAATGTGTTGTTGCAAATAAAATGGCCTGTATTTTTTTTTTTTTTAAATATATTTTTTTTTGTATGTACGTCTGTACGTCTTCTACGTCCTGTACCCAGTCTGCCATTGTTGTCTCGTTTCAAATTTGTTTCTAAAGTTCTCCGTTCATGATATCCATGTTTTGAGAGGAGGAAAGTAATCAGTGTGGCATTTTATTACATGGAATATGTGCTCTCTTTGAGGAAACCACCAAAAATCCACATATGAAAATACTGAATGATAAAATAATCAATAAAACTCACAATTGTTTATACTGACGTTGGGTCATATTTAGGTATCCTTCATCCGTCTCCTTTACTCATGGCTTAGCATTTGTGCCGTTCTCTGTGATTCTTCTGACTTTTGATTCCGAGCAGGTTGATTCTTTGCTGTTGAAATCAGCACTTCTGTCTCATCTGAGCTTAGCAACTGTTATTTCAGGTGTTGAAAAGGGAAGTAGGTTAAAGTGACCTTAAACTGTGTGGGAACAACTGTGGTGGTATTCATGCATGACAAAGCACTTTTACAACTTCTCTCCAGCTTACTGAAATCCACTTTACAGCCAAGAAATGGGAGCAATTTAACACTGGATTTAATATATATATATATATATTTTTGTGAACTGGAACCTTCATTTCCTCATGAAAGTTTGCTGTGCATGCACGGTCTTCTTCAGCGCTTAGTTTCTCTAAATCTGCTGCCCAACACAACCAGTCCTCTGTTTACCACTGGAGCAGCTGGAGGTCGACTGCCTTGCTCAACAGCATTTAAAATATAGTGTGAGGAGAGGAAGGATCGTGTTCAAATCCTCAACCCAGGCATTCTCCGGCAACTCTGGTTATATAGCTACCCAAGCCCCCATTTCACATCTCATGTAAGGAAGGATATGGGAAAAGAGGACACGAGGGGACAGCGACAGGTTAGTGTATAAAAATACATCTTTATTAGATTGCAGTGAGCTTGAGGCAAACATTTTGAAGTCACGACCCATAAAAACACCTTTGAGCTGTGCCGCATGTCTGTGCTCCAAATGCCTCGTGAACCCCGGCGTGTTTTACACAAACTGACGAAACAGCGTGTGGAGGTCAAGGTTCAGTTTCACCAAATGCGTCGTGAGCATTTCGATTTCTGTCACACGCCTGCGAAAACAGGTCTGAGAATTTTGTTTGCTGCACACTACATGTCTAAAGAAAGCTGCTGTGCCATCTTAGCCGTCATTATAAAATTTAATGACTGTGACCTTAGAAAACACTTAACAGGAAAATAATGGCCTAATCCTTTCAGTGCATCTGAATCTCCAGTCAAAATAGATAATTGTTACATAGAAATGTCATCCAAATAGGTTTAAAACCTTAAAATTGCACATATCACTAAAGACATCTTCACATATAACAATGATTGGACAGTACAGTGACACGTCAAACGTACCAGAAAATCACAATAATTAGTTGAGAACCCCACATGGTTAATACTGAACACAAATGTTACAGTCACCTTCAGTGTTAATGCTACTGCTGCACATTGATAAACACATTGAAATCATACTAAAAAGAGCAACAAGAGATAGGATTCTACCATGACCCAAGTGTCGAAAAGCCCTCTGTGCATGAAAATAATCCATTCATTCATACACACACTGGACCAGCTGTGCTTAATATTGGCTCTCAGATACCATCTAGCTTACAAATACGGGCCCGAACACTCTTCATGTTGTGTTCGGGCTTTCCACTGGATCCTTCACAGTAGTGAGCTCCTCCGAATCCCTTTTCACAAAATGGAAAACAAGAGGGGGAGACAAGTGTGTGTGTGTGTGTGTGTGTGTGCTCTGGCAAAAGGTGTGGGATGGGGAGGCACGTCACCCAAAACAGCCACCAGTGTGAGCAGGTTGTGCAGATTGGGAGGGTGAACAAAAACACGACAGAGCTCTCCACAAAGGAAAACAGAGATAGAGATCGAGAGAGAGAGAGGCCCAACTTCCACCTCGCTGAGTTACAGCGGCTCAGCAGGCAGTCAGAGGTGAGCAGGGACAGTCTGCAAGGCATCTTCAGACGTACGGTGGACGTTTACATTCTGAAAAGAGGAATGCAACAGTGTCAGATCCCTTTTTCTGCATCACACAAAGAACTGGCAAGGGGGGTTTGATGCATTAGTGAAACAGCAAAAACTTGAAATGCAAGTGAAACGATAGAAACAGGTGGAAAAGAGGCACACCGACGTGCTGTTAACATCTGTGGTTTAATTTCCAGGAGCAGCCTTAATCCCTGTGTTTACTGCGTGAACTGCTTGGAGATGGCTATCAAAATCAATTAAAGTTTGCCTACTTGACTTTTAAGAATTAACATCCAATGCAAAGACTAAGCTCTTAATCTAACATTATGCCGGCATCATTATATGCATTGACTCGGTGTGCACGTTGTAATCTCTCAGAACGAGATGGCTGTGTGACTAACAGTGAGTGTTTTGTGCCCTACAATGAATGGCAGTGCTTCTTATGCTTCCCCAGCAGAGCTTTGCATATGAATGGATGTCCAAATCTGTGTACTTAGTGTGCACAGCGGAGTACAGTTTGGATATGCAGCCGAGGAAGGGCAGCGTATCGAACATTTGATCTCTAGGAAGGAAACAGCTTCGTCTTTTGATCTCCATGTTGTGCAGGAAAGCCAAAAAAAATCCACCTCGGCAGCCTACACACACACACACACACACTTCTCCATGATAGGGGATACTGCAGCGTGTCCTGGTTTCTGTGGTACGGAGCGATCGATGCACATGTCATCAATCACCCAAATCCCAAGTTTGAGATGTTAAAGGTAAACCGTTTTCATTTCGAGCTTGCCAAAATAAAGCACAACAAGAGTGTGATATGGATGCATGACGTGCAGCAGCACTGGTCAAGTTGAGTTTATTTAGAGACAGTAAACAGAAATGACTTCCTCTTATTTCTGACCAATGACATGAAGACAAGAACCTTCACATTACTGGAGGAAAGACAACAACAAAGCAAAGCACTTCTGTGCCGCTGTGATTTCCTTCATACAAGATTGTTGGTAAAGCTTATTTTCAGATATCCTAAAAATAGAAATAAACTAATGGAAGAAATTATAGAGTGAACTAAAAAATTAAGCTCTTTATGTGCAAAATGTGGCAAATGCACGACATTGTTTCATTTTGTGCAACACTGTAATACTAAGACATGTCAGCAGATTACAGTTGAGTGATTCTTACCACAGTACATATAAAGTATACAAGACACTGATCAAAATCAACATGGTGAAACCAGAGACAAAAGTACTCAGAAAGTAAACTACCACTTATTAATACTACTTCAAACTTAATGTCATTTCAAATGAAAAGTGCCGTAGTTTCATTGCGTCACAGTTCCGAGTACAGTAGTGATTCACAAAAACCTTCATTGGCTTTTCAGTCATTCTCCAAAAATGAGAAAATGCATATGACACTCGATGACCCGTGCCATAAAAGTTAATAGTCAAAAATTATAAACTGGATTCCAGTTAATTACCACCATACTGTCAAGTCCTAAAATGTAAGAGGGGGGGGG
>OMLB01029307.1:0-10134 GCA_900302555.1 Myripristis jacobus | reverse complement strand
TCAAAGTCTTAAGACCAGTTGAGAAATTGCAAGAATTTACATTTTGCACTGTTGGATCTTAAGAAGGTTCTAAGTAGAGCTTCAAAATGCAAAAAGAAGAAATGGCAGTGAGACAAAAAAAAATTTGAGTAAGCAATTTATTGCAAACAACCATTAAACTGAAATAGGCTGTTCATTAGCTGATCAAAAGTTTAAGACCACAGCCTTTAAAAGCCCAAATCTTCGCAAAAATGTGGATTCAGTGTCATTTTCTGTCAGGTATCCACACTGTCATGACCTACTGATGGCAAAGGCAAAAAAGAGCTGCATAAGCTCAACAATCTCTCACAGCGTGCCATTGCTGCTGAGGTTGGACGCAGTAAGACAGTCATTTTAAACTCCTTAAAAGATCCTGGGGGTTATAGAAAATTATTTCCCTTCTTTAGTCTTATCTGCTGATATTTTCATTTTTAATAACATACTTAGTACCTTAAAGGACCATACCAGTGATTTTGAATGTTTGGCTATTGTAAATCAATTTACCAACATTTCACATCACCACAAACCATTTTGCAAAATATGCAGGGGCACGAAAGATTTCACAGCATATAATCAAAATCTGTCAGTTTTCAAATTATACTTTTGTTTGAAACACCCATCTTGTAAATGCTCAGCAGTTGGCTGCAGAACTTCATAAACCATGGAAGTGACAGTTCACTGTGTAAAGTAAGCATTTCCTTAGGAAGTATATTTCTACAGAGAGACAGTTTCACTCCATCAAATTTCAAGCCTGCTGCTTTTAGGGAAACAAATGTGGACAGCTTAATACAGTGATGGAATACCGGTGTGAAGAAAATTTGAAGTCTCTGAAAGTTTTCATTCAGAATCACCGTGATGGTCCTTTATTTGCATTATCATTAGTGGTCCAAGCACCAAAGATGCTGGAGCCCTCTTATGATTGCTTTGATTATTCATTCTCGGCCCACTCTCACGTTATCGCAAAAAAAGGATTCTGGTCCAGTACCTTGTTCTCCTCAAAAAACTTGAGTTGATTTCTTTTAAAATGCAAATACAGTAGATCAAAATGTCTTACAACAATTAGGCTGATAAGCACTCACTCATATTTTACATAGGCTGACCAATCTTTATCAAACTAAATACACATGATGCCCACACTGTCTAGATGATATGGGTAAAGCCATGTGCCAACTGATTCACAGATTAAGGCTGTTAAGACCAAATGTAAAGTTCTTATTTAGTTGATAACTGTGTATTGTGCTTGCACGCCATAAATTGCTGCTTGCAGCTATCTTACATTCTATTTCTATCTTAAATATATCCTGCACTGTTTGCTGATGCAGCCACCTCAGAATTCCCCAAATGGAACTGACTTTTCATCTTGTCAAAGTCTGTACAAAAAAAGTTACCCGTTCACATGGTCACTGTTTGCCAGTGTGTTGGAACGAAAACCTGCAGACTCTCAGCTCTCCATGGCACATGGTTGCCTAGCCTTATCTCAGTCTTACCTTGAAGCCTGTCTGGCAGAAGCCTGTAGATCTGCTGTGACATGTAGGAAGTAGAAACTGAGAAAGATGCGCCTCTGCAGCAACAGGAAGAGGAAACAGATACTGTCCCACATTATTCCCGCCTCTTCCACTGGTAGGGTGCACGTCTTGTCGCTCACAGATTTAGCTAGCAGGAATAGACCATGCAAACACAAATACATTAACACATATACAAAGACCAGAGGGTACAATCCTCCATCAATACAGGAAAATTCTTAGTTTGCAAAGTTGCAACCTGTGTAATGATTTATGTGTATTAACACCTATTTATATTCACATGCGGAGACATGTTGTGGCCGTGTTTGTATTTACTCTGGACAAAACGTGCTGTCATGGAGGCGTCCACTAAGTCGAGTTTCTTCACATTCCCACTATTCTCACTATTTCTCTTTTGTTGAGCACAAAGACAAGAACATTTTAGTAAAAAATAAGCTGAGTCTTGGCTCAAAGCTCCTACCTACTGCCAAAAACAGCAATTCTAATCTGTTGAAGCACCTGGAGAAAACACATGCTTTGACAAAGCTAGAAGCGAAAGAAGACCCAGCGGACACATCCAAAGTGATTCATGCTACTCCACCCAAGCAACAGCGGCTGAATTTTAACCGAGGTACTGTTACCCAGGGACAACTTGACAAAGCAATTGCATGGTATGTGATAGATAATATGCAGCCTATTTCTACAATAGAGTCACCTGCTTTCAGGCAGCTAGTTAGCATGATATCCTGTCCAGGCGGCACACGGCAAAGGGGACGGGAAACTTTTTCCAACTACTTGGATAGCGAATATACAAAAATAGAAAATGAGCTAAAGAGAACAATTGAGGGGCTAGACTATCTCGACCACTGCAGACATTTGGTCTGTCTACAACAAAAGCTTCCTTGGAATAACATCTCACTGGATAAACCCCATTACTCTGCAATGCCAGAAAGCTGCAGTGGCCTATAAAAGGACCAAGGATAGGCACATGTATGATGCCACTGCTGGTGACATTGACCACATTCATTCATTGTATGGACTGTCAACAAAAGTTACAGCCACAGTTACTGATAACGGCTCTAACTTTGCAAAAGCCTTTCAAATGTATCAGCCAGAATCCTCAATTTTTTGCTCAAGACCTCTCAAATTCAGGATTTGTTCAAAAATTGCAAATAAAGTGGATTTTCAAAAAATTAGGAAAAATATATCTCTACTTCATAGGATCTATTTGATCAATTTAATTTTGAGAATAATATCTGAATGGCAATTACCAATGCTTGGAAAGCTTTCATATGTAAGTAGAAAAGGGAGTTATGGCCAGTCAAAGTTGACACAGGTAAAAAAGTAATTAATTTCCGAACGGCCAGAAGGATATCTTAAATCATGGGTAGGTTGATGAAATTTGGGATAGTAAGAGATGGAAGTATGTTGTTGGAATTTCAGCTAAAAAATTGTTTCAGATGCCAAAGATCATTCCTACAAAGTTTCAAGAGATTAGGGTTAGGTTATTCTGAGGTGGTCAAGCAACTGACTTCCCCTAATCTCACTGAGTTGACACGGAATGACCGAGTTTATTATAACTACAGATGTAAACAATATTTTCTAGCTAAGAGCGAGCACTAATATAGCCTAAGAAAAAGGAGAAAATACGCAAAAAGTAATTTTCAATGCATTTTATGTAAGGGAAACTGTACTGCGCCTACCCACAGGTTGCAACAAAAATATATAGTAATATTTTTTTTTGTGAAATAAAGTTTCAGTTTTGTCCAATCAGATGCAAATATATTCTCTTATTGTGTCGGTTTTTGTGGTGTTTAAATGTTTATAACTCATAACTACACTGTAGGTCAAAGGTAGAGCTTTCATGGAAATGTACACAAAAGGAATCTCTCAGTTATTCTAATGTCTGTGTCACAATGTGACACAATGTTTTGCAGCTTGCCAAAACACGATTTGCATCAGTCTTGGAAAGCAACGATGCAATGCTGGCAGCTGTCACACTTCCCAAGTTCAAGTTACGGTGGTTGAGAGACCAGAAGAAGAGAGAGATGGTGAAGGGAATTGTGGCAGCAGAGTATCATAAGCTTGTCCCTGGCCCTGGCCCTGTAGAGCAACCACCCAAGAAGCCCCTGTCTCCGACAACACCAAACTCGGGCTTCTCTACAGATTTTTTTTGGTTTGAGGAGGACAGTGACACCTTCAGCACTGTGGAAACTGACATAATGGCCCACTTGAAAACAGCCGATAGTGGGATCAAGATTCTCAAACAGTTTCCCACAATAAAGGAAATTTCTCTGAAGAAAAATGCAGCTACTCCGTCCAGTGCACCAGTTGAGAGACTCTTCAGCCTGGGAAGTCTGGTACTGTCTCCAAAGAGGAACAAGCTGTCTGACCAAAGGTTTGAGAAGCCTCTTCTTACAACCACTGGTTTGAAGGCTAAACCTCCACTAAAACGTTCATTCAGGTCTTTGCCAGTAAGCACTTTTTGTTGTATTGATTAAATAGGCCCACATTTGTTATCTGTGTAACAAAAAACATAGCATAGTTTAGTAGCCACAGTGACACAACAGCACTTACATTTCTGTTATATTTCAGAACACATATTTTAGGTAAAAGTGCATTGCTTGCTGGACTTCATACTTGAACTAAAGGAAAAATACTGTGAGTTTTTTTTATATACATATTTTTATGGACTATACACAGCAACAATTCCCTCATACATATATGGTGCTGAAACCACTTTAATTTTTGCACTTTGATTCTGAATAATATATTCAGTTTGCTCTCTATTAATTTCAGAAATACTGGCATAAAACTCTTATTTTGTGGTTAGGTTGAACATTGCTCACACATTTCATTTTTGACCTGCTGAAGTTTTGTTTTTTTATGCATATAATTTATGGGTGTCTATAACAGCACTTACAGTGCATTCATAAAGTATTCAGACCCCCTTCATTTTTTTCACTTTTGTTATGTTGCAGCCTGATGCTACAAACGTTTAAATTCATTTTTTCTCTCATTAATCTACACTAAGTACCTTATAATGACAAAGTGAAAACAGAATTGTAGATATTTTTGCAAGGGTCAGACAGATATCACTAGGTTGAATGGTGGAGAAAGGGAGTTTTTACTTCGGGGATGTTTAATCCTTGGTCACTTAATTGTACAAAGACAATTGGCAAAGACAATATTTAACATTAGGATGGAGCACCAGTAACAACTTTGTCATTTCTTCATAATTGCAGGGCTTGTTTGGGTTATATACCAATATATTTCCTTGTCGCTTCATATCAACCCTTGCTTCATTGTGTTCCTATGTTGTGTCTTCATTGTGTCTACTCTTGGCTCACATTCACATTGCAAACAAACTGCTCCAGAGTTCATTTGTAACCATGCCGAGACCACATGTGAGAATAAGAAGACCTTTGTCAAAAAATTTGAACTCAACCAAGCTCAAACAGCACCCACCTGAGATTCAGTACCTTGTCCAAGCCCCTCCCACGCACAAGTGTGCATGTGGCTCCAATGCAGATGCAATCAGAGAGGGTAAAGTGAGGGAGAGGACATGGAGTTGCATGATATCATGGCACATGTGTACACTACACATGTGCCATACACCATCGCTTCCATGGGGTTAGAGACCATGTCTCAGCCTTCTTTTAACTCACTGGCTGCCAGCCATTTTCAGAACAGAAAGCCCCACACTGCCAGAATAGTTTGTTCTATGATTATGTAAACAGGGCTGGGCTGCGGTGAAACGCAACTAGATTGCAGTGAGCTATGACGAAGCCGGGGTAGGTGGTCAGTTTTCTTTTTTTGTTTGTTAGTTTTTTTTAGATGGCGCCTGGAACGCAACATTAGTCTCCGTGGCTTCACTTGCCTAGATCACTCATCTCCATGGTAACCATCAGAGTCACTGGAATTTGAAGAATCCTTTCTCACGTTTGCTACCGTCTTACTACTAGAATTACAGCGACACATACATACGATTTGCGACGTTACAACATTTTTCTCTCTATCCTCTCTGCCTTCTCTCTATCATCTCTATCCTTTCTGATGCAGATACAAGCTTAAACTATTCAACAAACTTCGCCAGCCCCCTCCTAGCCCGCCCCACTGAAAAGTCTAATTGACGTCGCATGCCATCTTTGGCAGTCAACGGTTGGATTTGAATTGACGTCTACAGACGTCAATGGCAGCCAATGAGTTAATAGCCTCAGATGCAATGAGGAAGTAGGAACTGGACAGCCAGCTCTGTTCTCTGCCACAGTACTTATGGTAGGCTCAGCGGAGTGTTTTTGGGTAGTGAGTGTGTGCAGTAGTAGTGTGTGTGCGTGTACACAAGACATGATTGGACTAAGGTAGTGAGACTTCCTTGGTGTGAGATGGATTCATACAACTGAGATAAGACACCAAAGATCAGCCCAGAAGATTGCATTATTTTCTCAGTGCATTTAGACTGATTCATACCCTCTGTGTATAGTCGTGGTCAAAATTATCAAGAGACATTTATGAATACAAACAAATTTGATGGTAACATGGCCGAGAGACTTCAAGATATGTTGCCTTGGAGTTAAATGTTCAACAGACAGGCGAACTCACTTGACCATTCTTTGGCCCTGCCTACCAGCAATGCAAAAATATTATTATAATGGCTATACAGTACATGAGGGTATGCTAAAACTATTTCTCATCTGCACATGATATTCTGACATGGAGTATTTAGTACTTACGGTCATAGTAACCTTTAACTGTGCAAACCAAACTGAAAAGCTGAATCACCCAACAGAATCCCTTCTGCATCTGCACGACAAAGACACAGGCCAGGATCTGAAACACACACACATACACAAACACACTCATTTCATGTGCACATGGAGACTCCACCACTTTGTGAATTCACAGAATAATAGTGTAAAACTTCAACCAGTCTTTAAAAGGACCATACCAGTGATTTTGCATGTTTGCCATAATATCTACAAAACGTATACGTAACGTTTCTGCGCACCTTTCCCATAGCAAGCAGTCCTATTTTTGAGCTCCAGTATCACTTGTCCTACCTTTTACCCAGCCAGTGGTTTCCATTCATTCCACATTGATATGAAAATGAACTTTCAGAGACTTCAAACTGTCTTCACAGCAGTATTCTATTACTGTAATAAAGTCACCCACATTAGTTTTCCTAAAAGCAGCAGCCCTGTTGTGTTTTGATTGCTTGACTTTTTATCAGCAGAAACAGAACATGTTATGTATATATGTTATGTTTCAACCAAAAATTTGAAAATCTAGGGATTTTGTTTATATGTTGTGAAATTGTTGTTGCAATGTAAAATGTCTGTATATTGTAGTATACAGGCCAAACATTGAAAAGCACTGGATAATCTTTTAATGTTATCTCCTAGAGGGGTGTATCATTGCATACAGTGTTACATACATAGCTGTGTGTTTACTGTATTAAGGTGCTTTCATACTCACACATCTTACCCCAAGGTGAGCCAAGGTGACTCACCCAACAAGTTCAACCCAGCTTCTTTTCACATTTGTGTTTATTGCTTTACTCTCACCCCTGGGTTAGAGAAGGTGTCTTCACACATATCACTTTAAACCCAAGTTGAAGAGACATACATATTAAATAATTTCTCAAATATAATGTCTAGGTTACTGACAACAGTGTAACCACAGTAGCCTGGTACACCATAGAGATAAAAAGGCTTTCCTTGAATATTTGTGTTTCCCCTGTTGTGCATCAGTTGGCAAATTTCACCATCAGACCAAATTGCTTTTGACATTTTCCCTGTTTTATTTAGCCAACTAATACTACTTATTTCTACTTATTCAGAGCAATATGAGTTTATTTGTTATTAATGTCAGCTTTTGTGATCTACTCCTCCTAATGTCAGAAGCCCAGGGAAATCATCTCTTTCCATGAAACCGCTTATGCACTCTGGGGTCACCCTGGGCTGAAAGTGTGAAAGTGCTCTCTTGGTGTGTACCTGTCTGTCAGTGTGCACTTGTCTTTCACTTACCGACAGCATATTTTTAGATATAATAACAGCAACATTATAGATGATGAGACAGTCCCAGAGGGCGAGGCGGGTCCTGGATGTTTTGACCAAAAGTTGTGTACCAAACAGCAGGAAGAAGAAACAGGCGAGCAAGTAGCCTAATCCGAACACTGAGATCCTGGTTGCCCCAGTAACAAAAACAACGGACAGCACAAACCAGAAGAGGTGACGAAATACCAAAACTTTAGCCATGTCTAGATAACTCCTGGGAGAGAAAGAGAGAGAGAGAGAGAGAGAAAGAGAGAGACAGAGAGAGAGCGAGAGAGACAGAGAAAGAGAAACACAGGGAGAGAGAGAGAGACATAAATACAAGCAAATAAAAGACATGAAATAAAAGACATTAGGAATGCGTCATTGCCTCATTAAGTTAAGCCATACTCCTGCTCCCATTTAGGCTTTTTAGGACAACACAAATCACATTCTTGATCTACAGCTGTGTGTTGTGAAAACCAAAACTGAACTTTTTGGTCATGCATGGCATCAGCAAATTTAAAATGCAGCTGGCCACATGCTGTGTTCCTATTAGAAGAAAAAACCAGCTACAGCACCCACTTTCAAATGGGTTTAATGTAAAGGCGGAAATACATCATCCAGCTCTGTGAAACAAGTGCAAACAAGACATCCAGTTTCAAAGTAAAACACATCCATTCCATTTTGTTAGCAAATAACCTGGGGTGGTAACAGCAATGGCAGATCAACAACTGGGATTTTAAGTTAGGTTCATTCTTTGTTTTATTTTTGGAGGACTCTGTATCTACATCAGTTCCACTGTCTTACTAAGTACACTTGTGTAGCATAGTGGTTTTATAAGCAAGTCAGGGCATTCATTTGATGGTTTCAGAGAGTTATCACATTCTGTAAATGCACTGTGAAAACAATACAGCAATGTGTTGATAATGAAAAAAAGGACTTTTGGATACTGAAATGTCTTTTCCTCTCTTCCTGGTGGGGGAGAGAGTGAGGACAACATGCAGCAAAGGGCCTGAAGTTCTATACTTTGACTCAATAAATGGGGTTGTGTACTTGTGTCCATCACTGAGAAAAAGACTGGTGAGAAAAGACAACTTCATACAAAGAAAGCACCTAATACACAGTAAAATATTGTGATGGATCATTCATACATTCATGGGGCCGTTCTGCTACCAGTGGACCAGCTCTTATTAAGGTCAATGGCATAATGAATTTAACTAAGACAAAATATTTTAGTATTTACTATTTTGCTCTGCCAGGAAGTTAAGACTTGGCCATAGATGGACCCTTCAACAAGACAATGACCTCAAACATTCATCAGAATCAACACAGAAATGGCTGCAATGGCTGCTATGAGAAACCTGTGGTCTGATTTGAAGAAGATAGACCACATGCCCAAACCTAAGAATACCTGTGATCTTGAAGTTCTCTGCATTGAGGAAGGGGCCAAGGTCCCTCAAAAAATTCTAGATAATTGCAGGCTCAGTGCTGGCATCCTTTCAAAGGGAAGCCTCATCAAATATTAACTGTAGGGGTGCCAATAATTTTGGAACCTAAGTTTTGCACAAAAAATGTACTACTCAAAGAAACATGTTGTGTTTGAAAACAAATTGTGTTAAAATAGAAGTGTAAGCTCCTCCATGTATTTGAGACCAAAATATGAAAGTATTTACAGTATTTTTACAGCAGTATTTACAACCATTTTACAGATTTTGATTAAGGGTGCCAATCATTCTAAAACTGTCTCTGTTAAGTTACCTGCAGTTAATAAAGTTGGGTGCAGGGTTAAAAAGTCGACCATCCATGGGTTCAGGGTTGTCTGTGTTTTCTCCTGCTAGAGCCATCCACTCTTCTTTCTGTTCATACTCAAACACCGTCCACTGCTGAGATGCACACATCAGAAGGACAAAGTCCGCTGTGGACACAGATCACAGCACAATATACTATTATTATACTATTCTAATCACTATGATCACAATCTTGAAAGACCCACTGCAGCCTCAAAGAACATGTTGAATTATAGCTGCTGCACAGCAATGGTCGGGGCCGGGCAATTTTAGGCAATTCTGAGCAACAAGTGGAGAATAAGAAGATGAAAAGAAAGGTGGCATTTTAATGTGTGTTTTGCATCAGGTGAGGCTTGAAATCTCAGTTTCTGGCATGAAGGACAACGCTCTATCTCACTGAGCTAATTGGCAAGTGTCAATTCATGTGAGGCTGCACAAACTGGCTAATCCAGTCACATGATAGCAGCCACCTATGCATTGAAAGGCAGATTTCAAACCACTAAAAAAATCAGTCATCAAGACAAAAATCTGACCATGATGATCTGGCATGGGACTGGACCTTTGTGCAAAGTGTGATGAGTTTTCACACATGGGAATGTTGCACAAGCTGAGGCTTGAACTCGCAATCTTCGACACCAAGGACTGGCCTCTATCAATTTTTTTCATGAACACTGAAGATTTATTTACCAAGAATTTGCAAGTGTATGTTTACAGTACCGTTTACAGTCAAACATTTTGATGCACTGTAGGCTCAATTTTTGATAAATCAAAAATCTATGTGGATCGTTTCTG
>OMLB01029301.1:0-10263 GCA_900302555.1 Myripristis jacobus | reverse complement strand
GAGGTGTGATGGTGTGGGGGTGTTTTGCTGGTGACACTGTTGGGGATTTATTCAAAATTGAAGGCACACTGAACCAGCATGGCTACCACAGCATCCTGCAGCGTCATGCCATCCCATCCGGTTTGCGTTTAGTTGGACCATCATTTATTTTTCAACAGGACAATGACCCCAAACACACCTCCAGGCTGTGTAAGGGCCTATTTGACCAAGAAGGAGAGTGATGGAGTGCTGCGGCAGATGACCTGGCCTCCACAGTCACCGGACCTGAACCCAATCCAGATGGTTTGGGGTGAGCTGGACCGCAGAGTGAAGGCAAAGGGGCCAACAAGTGCTAAACACCTCTGGGAACTCCTTCAAGACTGCCTTTGAAACCTGATTTCTTTCAAAAACATGGGGAATGGCAATGAGCAAATTATAAAGGACCCAATAATTAGTAAAAATTTACAATTACCAGAAAAATAGCCAGAAAATGACCTCCAAAATGTAACCACCAAATTACCAAAAAACAAATCAGAAAACGAGTAAAACAAATTACTGCACAATTAGTAAAACATGCTATGACAACAACAACAACTACAACAACAACAACAACAACAACAACAACAAAACGGCAACAAAAACATAGAAAAGTGTTTTTAATTATCATAAACTTACAGGTAGGTCCATAAGTATTTGGACAGTGACACAATATTCATAATTTTGCCCTTGTACACCACCACAGTGGATTTGAAATGGAAAAATCAAGACGTGATTGAAGTGCAGACTTTCAGCTTTCATTTAAGGGGTTGAACAAAATATTAATGGGATTAATCATTCAGGAATTACAGCCAGTTTTACACACTGTCACCCCATTTTCATCCCACGCTCAAAATTCATTGGACAAACTATACATAACTACACTATGCATAGCATAACTATAATTATAAGGATTATGTTCAAGGAAAATCCTTTGCAGTCTATGACTGCCTGAAGTCTGGAACCCATGGACAACATCACCAAATCCTGAGTTTCCTCCCTTTAGATGCTCTGCTAAGCCTTTACTGCAGCTTCTTCAGCTGCTGCTGGTTTGTGGGTCTTTCTGCCTTTAGTTTGGTCTTCAGCAGGTGAAAAGTAGCTCAGCTGGGTTGAGGTCTGGGGACTGACTTGGCCATTGAAGAATATTCCACTTGTTTGCTTTCAGTAACTCTTGCTTTTGCAACATATGGGACTATCCACAATCAAAAAATATTTCCCTTTTGGTTTGTTTGTCCAGGTGACAGCCTGTCTGGGACTCCCCTCACTACATCAGCCCGAATCTCAGCCCTGAACATTGTCGGGGAGCTGCTTAGGAAAGTCGGGGTAAGAGTTGTACTTCTGGTTGTTTTACTGAGGACTCAAAGGCGAGGTGGAAAACTCCATGCTAATTGAACTGACTTGGTCAGACTTGGTGCTTTAGTCAACGTTGGCAATTGATGGAGGCATACAATTGTGTAGAAGTGACTCACCATCATGTGAGGCTGCCGGGTGCTTTTGGTTTTACTCTGTGCTCTTAATGTGGTATACTAAACAGAGTTAGGTTTGTTACAGAATTGGCTCGATGTCTCAATCCAAACTTCCTCTGGGCACATTTCACATCCCTTTGACTCTTATTTTGATTTCTAAAAACGGTTGGCTTGATGCTTCATAATAATAAATGTATCATTTTCAAACATTAGGACTACACCTCCTGTATGGCCTGGGGCCAGACACCATGAATTGCAGTCAAAACTATGGCAATTCTTGGGGTTTGTTTCTGCCATTCTCTGGGAGTGATTTACTGGCTTCACTATGTGTGTTAAAGGACCATTCCAGTGATTTTGCATGGTTTGTATAATATCTACAAAATGTATAAACTTCATGTTTCTGCTAATCATTTCCCAAAGCAAGCAGTCGTGTTGCAGAACTCCAATAAAAATTTTCCTCCCTTTTATCCAACCATTGGTTTCCATTCATTCCAGTATCATATGAAATTGAACTTGCAGAGACTTCAAATTTTCTTCACACCAATATTCCTTTTCATTCTTCCATGTTCTTTAACATGTTTGAATGACAATAAAGTATAGCTGAATCTGAGTCTTAATCTGAATCACCATAATAAAGTTGTCAACATTAGTTTTTCTAAAGGCAGTGGCACTGTTGTGTTTTGATGACTGAAAACTGGACATGAGTGAATCGGTCTCTGTACTGGAAAATACTCCCAGCGATATGTTGGCTTTACACAAGAACTCATCAGCTCCCTGGTTTATGAATGAATAGTGACAACAAAAGCCGCATATAATGTGTTTCAACCAAAAATTCAAATTTGAAAATTAAGGGATTTTGATTATATGTTAAATCTTTAGTACCCCACCATGATTTGAAAAATGATTTGTTGCAATGTAAAATGTGGGGAAATTGTAGTAAATGGGCCAAATGTTCAAAATCATTAATGTGGTCCTGTAATAGATTGCAATCATGGTTAGTGCTGCATTTCACTGCTGACCTTGACTTTCTGCACTGTAAACCTCCGACCTCCAGCAAAGATTTCGTAGTTTGTTTCTTTTTCTGAGTTGAAATGTAAGGGTAAATGTCAAAGTTGTCTGTGCAACAGTCCAATACTATATGTCTTCCGACTCACTGTCTTTGACTGTACTTTGATGTTTAATGGTATTGGTTTAACTTATGACAAGAATCACTGTTATAGTCTATGAATAACTACAACTAATGATGATGTAGAAAAAATACAACATTTAAAATTTGGGGTGGTCCACTTTCACTTTGGTAAGGTTAAAACGTTTTTTGGGCTCTGGTACAACTGCTGAATGGTTCCAGTTGAAACATTGAGGTTTACCCACAGTTCCTCCCCTCTTAGAACCTGGAGTCCAAGCTGGCGTCGTGTCGGGAGTACGTCCATGAGCAGACAGTGAACCGAAGCAGCCTGGTTGGAGGACAGGGGGCGCCAGCTGGACAGAGCAATGTCTCAGAGAGCAGCTCCACCAACGGCCTCTACAACAAAGGGTGAGGGGTGCTGCCCTGCACAGCCATTAGGAGCATGATAGATTAACAGCAGCAGTTCCACTGTCCAGACTAGTTAAATAATCCCATTATAAGACAGTTAAATGGAAAGACATCGAGAACAACATCCTTTCCAAATAGAGAGAAGCAAGACCAAAACAAATTTGACCAAAGCAAAACACAGTGATATGTTGCAGTATAACAGTAAAAACTCAGGTAAAACCATTATATCATTTTGTTGAAAGACTTAATAAACCAAATTACTGGTGCAGGCAGGTTTAGGTTTCTGCCAGGTCATCATCTTTGTGGAAGTTCTAGCCAAATAATTGTTTTGAGGACAATCATAATGGCTGATTCAAGTTAGCTAAATAGCAAGGGGTCCAAGAACTGAAGGTGCTGGAGCACTCTTATGATTGCTCGGTTTATTTTTCTTTCTTTAATTTGCAGAGTGTGGTCTTTACCTGCTCTACCTGTAAAGCGTCATGAGATAACTTTTGTTGTGATTTGACGCTATATAAATAAAAATTGATTGATTGATTGATTTAGTACTTCTCCACTAAAAATATCTGGATCTCAAAAGCCATAGCAGGTACAGTGCTCAAATTTGGCAGGCGAGGTAGAAATCTCACCCACTGCTAACGCAACAGAAATTACATCAATTATACTAACAATACCAATAATTATCATAATTATGGTAATTGTAATAAGCTCAATTATAGATTTAATGTGCACACAGAAATACCTAAGGGGTGGGCCTACTCTCTGGTCTACTCTCATATTTTCATAGATGACTAAAAAAGTGTTATTTTAGTTGAAACCAAGAGATTTTTCTTCCTTTCACTGACCTACTAACTATTCATGTACACACATATGTTTGTGTGTGTTAACTATAACTATTAACTATACATGTACATATTTATACACACCCTTCTCCTGTATGTAACATTAATGTTCAAATAATTTGTAATTTGGCATTTGTTTTTGTGAATGTCATGTTTTCACCTTAGTACTCCTTTCATGGGAGACTCTGAAAGCCTGTCACTCCCCATCAGAAAAATCAGAATGCATGGTGAACAACTTAAAAACAACGCTGTTATTCTTAGTTCCTTAAAAGTTGAGATTTGGAGGGAAGTTTTCACATGCAGCATTTGTGATAACGTGTACCAAATGTTACTTGCTAGTTATTAAGTTGAAGAGAACCAAGTGAATGCAGAATAAGCTGTGTGGGTGAGTGTGTTTGTTGTCTTGTGCAGGCTTGTCAAGAGGTTAGAGTTTGGACCAGGACCCAAGCTGCTACTGTGAAATTGTATCCACCCTCCATCGACCACCTTTTCCGTCGTCCTTTTCCCACCTATGCAGTCCCACCTGTACCTCCAGCCAAGGCAGCCCACAGACACTGTGATGGGAATAGTGGTGTGTGACAGCTTTCAGTGAGCTTTATTGCTTTATTAGCGTATCATACAGACTGTCTCAAACCTCAGCCTCTCCAGCCCCTCATGAAATGGGTCACTCCAAAAACAATATGCAGCACAGCTGTGGATGAGTGCGTTTCCATGGATACTTCAGGGGACTTTACCAGCACATTTTGTTTGTAAATTTATTTTTTTAAAGGACTTGTTCATTTTGGCACTTGCACTTAGTTTGAACTAATTTATCTGCCTTGTGTTGCTGCATATCTTGGGCCAATGCATTGCGTCCTTTGTTTTGGTGTGTCATTTACATTGTGTGCATTTTGTTGGGCTGAGCAGAGCAATTGGTTGATTTCCTTTATCTACACAGTGACATCGAGGGAAAATGTTCTTGAAAGTGTTTTAAATCCCTTGTCAAACTGGCTAACAACATGGCTTTACATGTTGTCCTAAACATACATTGTCTACTTATGTTTTAGTAGCACAGAATGTGGAAGTGGACAGAAGACAGAGAATAGAAAAGAATATCATGCCTGAGACCAAGACCTGTGGAGAGTGTTGCCGTTGCAACATTTGAATTCCTGCTGATTTGTGCATGCCAACACAGCAACAAAAGTGCTACTACATACAAGAAATGTGAATATAAATAGCAGTATACTTTGGGTAAATTTGTAGTCCTGATGTTTACAATTCAAGCTTTCATTATTATAAAAGCTCTTTAACCAGCTCAATAATGGATGAGTTATCAAACCTAAAACCACATCTGAAAGTATCAGATTTATGAAAAAAATGCAGCAGAGGGGCTGAAGTGTGCCATCCAAACATGTTACAGCTATTCTGGGACTGAGACTAAGACTGATGTCAGGCCTTATTAGGCTATAGCTGTGACGGTGTACCCTCAACACTGAAATACAATACAAAAGGTAGCATTTTACAGGTGAGGAATTGATTTGCATTTTCTAAAAAGGGTATGGGGTCTCTTGAATAGAAGAATTTGGAATGTTAAAGTCATTTCCATTTCCAGTAACCATAGTTGAATGGCGACAGCATTTTTCTCAGTTGAGGGAATGGATCAAATGAGTAGTCGCTATCAATGGACTGCTTCTTTTTAATACTGTATCTGAACCTTTGGTATCACTTTCTCCCTGACATGCACAGGTGCCAGCTGCTTGGCACTGGTACTTTGTCAATAAAGAAAATACTGAGGTAATAGGGATAGTTCACCCGGTTTGAAAAATGTCGTATTATTTCACTTACCTTAATGTTGACCATTTAAAAATAAATAAGTAAGTAAATAAATACATCATCAAGGGTAGAATTACTTCTCTTGTGCAGTCTAAGATCTGTGCTGGTGGAACATCCAGCCAGTATGCAACATTCAGTAATGTGGCGTGGAGTAAAATGATTTTTTTTTCCCAAGAGGTGAACTATCCCTTTAATATGAAAAGACTACCGAGTTTTAGGGTTAGTTATTCAGATTGTAGGAATTCACTGAAGGCTGTTATGAGACAGCAAGTAATTGGCTAGTCAGAGAGGATTCCTTTGACAGAGAATATTTGAATTGTAAGCAATAATGTAAATCTTTACTAAAAATGACATAGGATGTCTTAAATGGCAACAGTTTTTATACTTTGGCAGGTTTTATATTTTCTAAGCAAAACCATGGTTTGTATGACCTTGTCGACATTTTTGTAGATTGAGGTCACTGTGCAGTCCTGTTGCTCATAGCTGCTCTTGACTTCTGTGCCGGTGTCATGCAAAATTGTCTCAAATTGTGGTAGAAGTATGTAAATATAGATCTTTACAATTCTACAGGGAAGTTGCTGGAGAACTATGACTGTGTTCCTGCAATAAGAGCCCTCTGTATAACTCACAGCAACCAGGATGGTTATGATGATGATGATAATGGTGCAGGTGGTTTTATCTACCTGGTTCTTGTCAAGTTGATGCTCTCAGGTGCCTTCACTTTTACTGACTGATAACAAAACTGGTAGAAAGATGTGTTAATGAAAGTGACAGCTTTACTCCAGATAAACATTGTGTTCTGCCTGCAGTTTTGTGCCTTACAGCCTTTTTAAAAATTGTGCTGCCTAACAGTTTGTCTTTTCAAGTGTTGCAAGTGTCGCTCAGTCAGGAGGGAGGGAAAGGCGTTACCATGGCTTCTGCTGGTTGCTTTCAGAGCTGGTTGCCAGCTATTTGAGTTTTTCCACTAAATCATAATAGACCTTTTTCACCACAGCCATTTTGACATGAAAAACAGGGATAATCACAAGTGTTACTAATGACATTACTCTGACTTCTTTTCCATTTAGGTTTTGCAGAGTCTAGTTCTTTTTCAAAGAACTAGAATTCACAGTACCAGGACCATGGCTCAGTGTGACCTTGTAACAACACATTATATAAAAATGCCAGATTTTGTAATAACCTTCCAAAAGTAATACATTTTTCTTCATTCAGTAAGAAAAACTGCATTTTTCAGTAAAAAATGTGAACATAGACTGTAATATGTTTTTCCTGCATTTTTTAATAACTTACGGCGGTTATTGCATAGACTAATGCAATAGTGTGCTTTTTTTCTTTTGGAAAAATATGTAATAGGCAGAGGGTTTCAAATCACTATGTGGCATTGTTGCACAATGCAATAATGCCACATTGCAATGACCTTCATTAATGTCATTAGAAACACCTGTGTGTACTAGAGTATGGATACCCAACCCGAGCCCATTGGGACCTGTCAGGTCGGGCTGGATTCAGACAAAAACTTGTCAGGTCGGCAGTATTTTAGTGAAAAATGACAGGCCCACTGACTGTTTTGGGCAACTTCCTGTACAGTGCTGGAGTTTATGTGACAACACTAAAGGCAACACGTAGGCTATTTCAGGTGGTAAACGTAACTTAGCGAAGGACAAGCTAAATCTGGGGCTTGGGTCGGCTTTGGAAAAACAAACAAACAAAAAAACAAAAAACAAATGCTTGTTGGTCTCAGGTTGGGCTCAGTTACTACGCTCGCGTCTCAGGTCGTGTTTATACAAAAATATGCAGCCCGATCCGCACTCTAGTGTGTACCCTGCTTTTTCATGTCAAAATGGCTGCTGTGAAAAGTGTCGATTACATGCGTTTGGGTTTTTGCTATGCTTTATTGCACTGATGCTGTGAATAAAGCAGAAAAATAACAGTGAGCGCTGCCAGCAAGGGCCTGAGTCACTTTCCCACTCACAAGGTTTCGCCTATAGGGCCAGCAGGAGCATCATCTCTGTAGAACTAAAGTGGCCCAACGCAAACTGGAGAGTAGATTTTCAACCCATTTTCTCCCATTTAGTCACATACACCCTAGGCTTTAGAATGCCCAAAGATTTTGAATCACTGAAGTGCTTCCATGGCAGCATGAGTGTAGGAGATGAGTGAAGCAGGCTGCTTCAGATCTCCACATCTGCTGTACTGGTGTTAAACTGTATTCTCCTTATGTTAATGAGGGTGTTTGAAGACTTCAGTTAGGGCTGCTTTGATTTTATGTTTAAGGGGAAAAAAAAGATTTGGCAGGTTCTCTTGTAGTAGGGCTGTTCTCTATGGAAGCATAATGCAGCCACTTAAAAAAATCTGCCCTGAATTAATTAGATAATTACCTCAGAATTCTTTGAACACTTTTTTTGTAAAAAGCTGCCTTTTTTCTGAATTAAGGACAATTACCTCAGAATTCTGAGTAAACTTCATAACAATAAACTCTGAATGAGATTATTATTTTAGAATTGTGAGAAAAGTTTTAATTTTTCTGCTGTTTTACTGCTTTGTTAGCATATCATACCGACTGTCTCAAACTTCCACCTCTGCAGTCTCATGAAATGGATCACTCCAAAAATAATCTGCACAGCTGTGGCCTTTATTTGGTTACTTCAGGGAAATTAATGAGGAAAATGGATGGAAAAAAATGCAGTGAATTAAGGGGATAATTGGAATTCTGAGAACATTTCATGAGAAAAAATCAGTCTTTCTGAATTACTGAGATAAATTTTTCAGAGTTCTGAGTTAATTATATCATTAAATCAGAGAAAGAAGACTGATTTTTTTTTTTTTTTACTCATTAAAACTTTACCCATAATGTAGAGATAATTATCACATTAATTCAGAAAGTGACTGCATAGTACTTGTGTTCTTCCATACAGGGTCACTAATATAAATAAATAGACTGTGTACAGAAGGTGGGTAGTGGTGGAACTGATTGAGTCTCTTGAAGGACTGGCTTGTTAGAGTTCAGGGTTAGAATAAAGCACTGTGAGCACACTGGCACATTCCAGAAAAGGTCAAAGTGTAGTGTAAGGACTCCTATCCTTGAAACCTCCCAGAGGAAATGAGAAGGAGCCAGCAAAGGAGGCAAACTGTTTTCAACCAAATGGAACATTCTTGGCCTGTGCCTGTAGGCCAACAAGGATTTGCCCTCCCAGCTGTTTTGTCAACATGAATGCATTAAAATGTGACACCAGTGTGTGTGTGTGTGTTTATGTCTGAACATACAGTGATAAGAATGTATACTGCTGTTCCTTATTTTGTTCAGTTAGAACTGTGGCTAAGGTTATGGATCAGAGGTTTAATTAATGACCATAAGCATACACAAAATCAGTAAAGCACAAAATATATGCCATTTTTCTGAATTAATAAGTATCTCAGAATTCTGAGAGGTCTTCATGAAAAAAGTTTGCAGTTTTTCTGGATTAATGAGATAATTTTCTCAGAATTCTGATTATATTTTCAGCCAAAATTGAATAACTTCATCACACGAGCAGACTCCAATAATTCACTTTACCATTGGCCAATTTTTGATGCATTGGTTATGCTGACTAATGCATCCAAAATTGGTGTTTTCCTCTCTACAATAACTGAAAATGGTAAAGTTGGTTATTCTACTGTTAGAATTTTTCAGATATAGAATCCTAAAAAAACAAAAAATGAGCCAAGTTATCACTACACGAGCCTACTGGTTCAAGAAACATGTAATTTTAAGATTTGGGCACATTAGCAAGTAAATCTATGTTGGTTACATCAGTGATACATCAGTGAATCACCAAAAATGGTGATTTTTTCAAAAGAGCACACGTGCCTCTGACTTTTCAGCTGGCTGGAGGTGTGCACCTCTGGCTTGCACGCTGGCATTAAGACCAAAGCAGGCAGACAGAGGATTCTGCTTAAGGCTGTACTCGCTCCTGCCAGCCTCACATAATACATGCAGATTTGTGTTTGTGCTGCTTGTCTGCTTCTGAAAGTGCCTCTAGTTTGAGAAATAGTTGCAATTAACATACAAATAAAGAAGCCTAGTTTACACTCACCTAAAGGATTATTAGGAACACCATACTAATACCGTGTTTGACCCCCTTTCGCCTTCAGAACTGCCTTAATTCTTAGTGGCATTGATTAAACAAGGTGCTGGAAGCATTCTTTAGAAATGTTGACCCATATTGATAGGATAGCATCTTGCAGTTGGAGATTTGTGGGATGCACATCCAGGGCATGAAGCTCCCGTTCCACCACATCCCAAAGATGTTCTATTGGGTTGAGATCTGGTGACTGTGGGGGCCATTTTAGTACAGTGAACTCATTGTCATGTTCAAGAAACCAATTTGAAATGATTTGAGCTTTGTGACATGGTGCATTATCCTGCTGGAAGTAGCCATCAGAGGATGGGTACATGGTGGTCATAAAGGGATGGACATGGTCAGAAACAATGCTCAGGTAGGCTGTGGCATTTAAATGATGCCCAATTGGTACTAAGGGGCCTAAAGTGTGCCAAGAAAACATCCCCCACACCATTACACCACCACCACCAGCCTGCACAGTGGTAACAAGGCATGAC
>OMLB01029295.1:6737-21959 GCA_900302555.1 Myripristis jacobus | reverse complement strand
CTGTCATCAGAGGCCTTTTGAAGTGGAAGAGGAACACAAATCCTTCACTTAGACACACACACACCCACCCATACACACACACACACACACACACACAAACACACACACACACACACACACACACACACACACAAATACACACACACACACACACACACACACATATACACACAAAAACACTAGAGGAATTCTCTCCATGGGACGGCACGTTTATTTGTTACCGTCTAGTCCTTGTAGCCAAACCAGTGATGTGTGAATTGTTGATGCCAAATCAGCAAGCTGAATAAATTTCCTATTAAAAAAATGGGGAAAAAACCCCTTCCCACAGTCTGTTTTCATGTCTGCCTTTGCTGTTTAGTTGTTCACATCCATTTCGGTCCTGTGGAGATGAAACATCCCGTGCGTTGTTTGTTTGCCTCACAAACTTTTGTGCTCTGGGTTCGGTCGCTCGGCCCGTATCGCTTCTCAGCTGTGTGTCCATCTGCTGTGAGCAAGCAAGCGAACACGCACCAGGCCGTTTGCTTAATTACCAACAAGACTGAATACACAAGTTGGTCATAGGTCATGCAAACATATGAAACAACAATTATAAGTTAATCTCCCATAATGTCCTAAATCATATTTGATCAGCACAGTCTCGACAGAACTATAAATATTACCTAGGCCTGATGTCTGAGCTTCACGTTTGCATTTCAAACAACATCATTTCAGATGATCTGTTCTTACCACATCCAACGAATAATCAATTAATCAGCTAAAGATGAAATAATAATAATAATAATAATAATAATAATAATAGCCTAATAAATAATTAAAGTAAATAAATAAAAATTAACATAATAAAAATACAGAATAATTAAAAATAAAAAATAAATTAAATTAAATTAATAAAACAATTAATTAAGTTAAAATTAATTAAATTAAATTGATAAAAATAAAATAAATTAATTACATTTATTTAGTTTTATTTAATAATCACTGGTTTAAATGATAACGCCAAGCTTTGGCCCGGCCGAGAGATTACAAACTGCTGGAATTTGTGGAAATGAATGGGAGATGGGAGAGTTTGTGCCGGCTTGATAGAAATTCGGAGGAAACCCAGAGGAAAGGTGCATACTGTACACGTCTTTATGACATGGGTAGGCAAAAGCACTTGGGCTGCAATTTGAAAGTAATATACAAAGACATTTTTTATGTAATCAGAAGTAATGGGTGATAAATGCGAGCGCTGTGCAGCTGTCGTGCCAGGTGCTTTATAACTGTCACAATATCAGAAATGAAGCTGAAATTAAATTGCCTGTATGGGGAAACCCGGTAGGGCCGACTAATGATTTCATCCTGAATATGAATGATTAAAATAAGAAGGATAATTCATTGGGTCTTTAGGCAGTTAAAGCCCAAAGAGTGATCCTATTGATTTATGAATATAAATATTGTCCACCATCCTGCTATTTTGGCACTTAAAGTAAAGTTCATATTGATTTGTGAGCACTGGTACCTAGCTGGGGTCCAGTGTTTGTCTGCTTAAATTATGACACATATTTTTATGTCTCTGCAACAGTGTTTTATGCTTTTCATGGCATAGTACATCTGCCAAATGCATGCTGGGAAAGGCTCCAGCCTCCCTGTGACCCTGAATACAAAATCGCGACCATGGAAAATAAATGAATGAATGTCATAGTACATGTATATTTCACAGCAGAGCATGTGAGCTGAGCGAGCAGCAGAGCACAGCGGGCGAAAATTCATCAGAGCGAAATGGAATTTGCAATAATAAAAAAAAAAAAAAATTGGGCTTAAGCAAAGAATCACACCGCTCTTAGCAGCATTCATGGTCTATTCTTTTGCTGTCTTCTCTGCAGTCTGCTCTCTTTATGTTAGTCCTGCTCGGTTTGGCGGCAGTCTGTTTATTTTTGCTGAGTCGATGTGAAGAAACACACCGTTGCGCATCAGCGTCGTCTCTGCAATCAAGTCCAATATCTCCTCATTAGAAGATGTTGCACACCTGCACAAGGAAGGCTTAGGATGGATGCACCCACATGAGATTTACAGCCTATATAACTAACTAAACATTATCAAAAGCAACATGTTATCACCTCTTCACTGATGCAACTGCTGTCAAACACGGTTAATCCCAGTTGCAGCAGAGTGGTGACTTTGGGCAGGGAGCTAGGCTAGGCAGAGTGAGTGCACATGAGTGAAATATTGAGCAGATTTTCAGCTCATGCCACGCTGCTCGCATGCTCAGTTTCACAGTACAATATATTTTACAACAGCCAGCTCTGTATGAAGCAATTCTACCTCAGAAAAACAAGGATTCAGCCAGTTAACTGTGTTTATCGGGTTGCTGTGTATCAGTTGTACCTCACAGTCCAGTCAGTGCTGGTGCTAAACTTCATATCAACCTGTCCAATGCAAATACTGAGCTTAGCATCAACAGAATATTAATTGAATTTTAACTTACTGTCTGTTTTGTATCATTTAAGGTTAATACCAAGTTGCTACAAAGACTCGACTAAGTTGATACTAAGGTGAAAATTAAATTGGACGCTCAAAAAGAAAGACTTGCAAGAGGAAGTGGCAAGCACCATGAATGAAATAATACACTTTCCATACTAAATATCAACTAAAATGCTGCTCATATATTCTGCGGTTGTGTGTAATTATCATAATTGTGATTGTTGTTGAAAGTTCATCATTTGCCTGCTGGTAAAGAGAGATACGGCGTCAGCAACAGTGTGGAAATGTAGCATTATCCTCCCAGTAATCGGGAATAACTTATTTTCCCCTTTAATATACAGTATATGGGATGCATTAGTATTGCTGCGCACCTTAAAGGATTTTGCCAGATCACAGTGATATATGTACACATACACTCAGTGCCCACTTTATCAGCACCTGTACAGTCTAATGCGGTTCAATGCAACAGCTCCTCCATAAATTCTACCTTTTAACAAAGTTTATACTGTTCAGTTTGTGTTGACATTGTGGAGAATGTGTAAAATTAATTCTGTGTTTATTATTGAGGTTGTAGTTTGCAGAGGTCTTGTGCTGGACTACATTATATTGAGAGGTATTTTCAATTTTTTGTTCTTGGTATTCATATACATGAGGTGGGACAGAATAGTGGAAACAGCTTTCAATAAAATGCAGTCCAGTCTAACAGAGGCACTAATTATGAGGTCAGTGCCAAACATAGAAGTGAATGAACACCTATTACTGTGACAAAAAAAAACAAAAAACAAAAAAAAACGTGCATTATAGGCACAGGGAAGGAAACTTTATGGCAGAACAGTTGGATTGGATTGGATTGGATTGTGCAGGTGGACCTAATAAAGTGACCACTGAGTGTATAAAAGATAAAGAGTAAGGGTCACATCCTCCAAGGCTCTCAGTCTTTTTAAAATAAATTTCCTTTTCTCCCCAAGTCAGGTGCGATGTTTGTTTGTTCATGGTCGCTCGGTGTAAAATCTGAAGAGACATAGGGAGGCTGTATGCCAACATCCAGCAGAACTCTAATGTCACTATGAGTCATGGATCAAAGCTTGACAAGTTTATTGGTAGCTGGCTGCGTTACAGCTCCTCTTTGAAGAGACAGGCAGCTTAACAATCAGGACTGACTTCAGTCTCTGTCTTCAGTCCAGTCTGAGTTCAGTCTTGATGAAAAAAGTTTCATCAAGTTCATATACATCAAAATAGTTCTTCTTGGATGCTCTTAGGGGAATTTGTCTGTATTTTTTTTCTTAACTTCAAAGGTAACCTCTGACTTATCTCGACATTGTTGCAATTAAAAGGTCAGCTTCTCAAGTCTTTCATATAAACACCTCCATCATGTTATTTTTAAGTTTAGGTTGTCACTATTATTTGTTGTTTGTTAACACGTCATGTCTCCTCTCTCAAGAAAAGTAGCCAGCAGTTCCAGCAGGTCCAGTTAGTAGGTTTCTAGTCCACTGGCCGTAACTACTGTCTGATGACCTTTTTCCTGTCTTAAAGTTAATGATTTTCATGAAAACACACACAAAAAAAGTTGCACACTCTTGCTCAGGGGTGTTATCGCAACTCCTTGAAGAAGGTCTTAGGGCTGAAACATTATCCTCAACAGAGATGCAGAAATACATACAGAAACAGAAACTGAGACTATTTAACATGTGTGTATTTTTTAAAAATTATTTTCCAAATCAAACTGTGACACCCATTGATGCATTGCAGCTACTTGATTAGGACAGTCTAACCTAATGGAGTGTGGTTAACTTTTATCTGTTGTGCTGTGTTTGACCAAAACTTTGACTAGCCATTGGAAAGAAAACAAGCAGTTATCAAACCTCTTGCTGATGGGACTGGCAGGGTCGAAGAGGTTCTTTACAAATGTATGCTGCCCAGCTGAGATTTGTTCAAACCCACAGAATTTGATTTTAAATTCTAGTGGAGATCCCAGCGTTTCTAAAGACACCAACATGACCTGCTGAATTACAGGGAAATGTGTATTCAGTATTCTCTATTTTATTCAATTCTGCAGCCATAAAACAGCGTTATCTTGGGTTTGAATATTTCACTTAATGTGAGCATGATGTATTTGAGGAATGTGACATTTTTGTACAAAAAGACGTTTTTTTTTTCTAACGTTGAGCCTTTGAAACTTTGTAAAAAGAAGGGAAAATTTAAGGAAAATCACACAAAAAGACATTTACCTTGTGACAGCCAGAATAAGGTAAGGAAAATGGCACCAAAGTCAAATGTATTTCTAGGACACATCTTAAAACAACTGAAGATGACTTTCCAAGCCCTTCTAACAAAGACATAAAAAAAAAAAACATGAAGAGCAGTTAAAAGTCTAAAAGGTATAAAAAGCGAGCTGAAATGCAATCAAAGGTCAGGGAGAAACGGTAGACTTTGAGCTGTGATTTTCTAAGACCCTTCAGAAGGGCAGATTTCACATGGGGCACGGGAGAGTGAATTATTTTGCACCCTTAAGGCCTCAAAAAGCGAAAATGAAGTCACCTGCTATAAACAGTAAAATCAGTAAAACTGGGGCTTTATTTAATTGTGTCTTTTAAATCTTGTTTTTATGTCTTTTAGAGCTTATGTGAAGCCTATTGAATTGCTCCTACAAGGACTCCAAGCCAACTGAAGTGCATTACCAAAAAAAAAAGTTGGGCTGGCACAGCAGTCAACACAGCGAGCAAAGAAACAGCAAGACAACCACTCTGCCACAACCTGTATGCGGGGGGAGGGAGTTGTGTACAAAAATAATACCACACATCAGAGAGTCAGCGGTGCCTGGGAAAAACTTCAACCTACCACAGGGACATCAAACAGCAGAGTGGGAGAGACTGCGAGAGGGTGGAAGGTCGGGGTGAAGGTGGGGGGGCCTCCTTAAATCTGCAGGGGTTCAACTGACGGGTGTCACCTCGCACAACGGGGGGGGTCAGAGAAAGAGTCCCGGTGCGGGCAGAATGACACGAAAATAGCAATAAAAGTAACGGGAAGTGGAATCTCATTGTAGCCTTCGCTGCTGCGCTTTCAGCCTGCTGTTCATATTTTACCTGCGATTACTAGGACTTCACAGGAAGGTGTGTGTGTTTGTGTGTGTGTGAGAAAGAGAGTGAAGTAAAGGAGGCTGAGAGGATGTTTAGGAGAGCAAGAAGCAGAAAGATAAAGCTGAACACAGATGAACAGAGTGAAAAGTGATAGTGAGCGTTGACTATCAGACGTAACCTCTCAACCCCAGACAAACCTCCCACCCCCAGTATCCCCTTTTTTATGTTGGAGTTCACGGGCCCCGGATGTCTTCCTTATCTCCCCGTACAAACTCTGCTCATCTGTATTTATTCGAGTGCCACTTCGCCGAGCCCAAATGCTTCCCTGTCGCCTCCACACGGGCTGGCCGACTCCTGCCGCCACGCTCGTAGCCTCCTCGCCTCCCTGTCCCCAACCTCCCGTTGACTTTCAAGAGGTGAAAAAGCACTCGAGCGAGTCCCCCCCGTCCCTGTGCCACGTGGCTCGAGAGAAGATTGCCTGCGAGATCCTCCAGGTGATCACAAGCCGGGCAAACAGCAGCAGGGTAAAATAAGAGAATTATCTCTTGCTGGTATTTGGGCGAGGTGGATTTAAGGGGAGGCGAGGCAGGGATTGCAGTGTGTGTTATCTATCTGTGGGGTACATAGCCTGAATTTATATGATATATTGTGTTTTTATATAATATTCCAGGTATGTGCACACATAGAGGCCAACCAGCTCAAGCACCTGCCTGATTGCCCTCTTAGGAGAAAGTGCCCTTTTTGCAAAGGAGCATAAGAGTCCTAAATTAACTTCTCATCAACAGGCATGCTCATATCTCTGTGACAAATATCTCAGTTGCATAAGTGTGTACCAAATATGCTTTGGTAGCTTAGAAATCAAGGCTAATTTATCTGAATTTACTCCCATTCATGTTCAAAAAATGTGAAAAACTACTCTCTGAAACTTGAAGGTTACTATGCAGTCTCTATTTTGTACTCATCGGGGGTGATAGAAACAGTTTGCCAGTATTCTTTGGCAGGAAATAGTTTCCAACAAAACCCCTTACCCCTGTGGGCTGTGAATCATCCATGTCATTGGATATAAAGAGCTGCTGAGTTTTTTGCATCTAAATTTTTGATTTTTTGAGCTCTACGCACCCATCCAGTCCCACTTTACTGGACTGGAAACGTCACCAAATCGCACAGAAACTGGATGCATACACTGTAGTATAGGGGTAAGTGTAAAAACGTCTTTTTTGGGGGTGAAATGTTCCTTTAAGTCTCATCTAGCTGTAAACTTTGACCTTTTTATCCAGTATGTTGTACATATATGCTCAAAAAACATAACCACCAAACTTCTGAAACCCTGCACATAGACATTATATCTTAAATTATATAGATATATGGCATGTATTTTATAACATTTTATTATTATTATTATTATTGTTATTGTTGTTGTTGCTATTATTATTATTATTATTATTGTTGTTGTTGTTGTTATTATTATTGTTATTAATTATGTTATTTTTTCTTTTAAAATCTTGTCTATATTACAGATAAATTGTGAAACACAGATTTTGTAAGTATATTATTCAATGTGTTGCTTACCAATAAAGCCACTATTGTATTCTATTCTATTCTAACATTATAAACAAGATTAAAAACAGTAAGTTAAAGGTAAGTTGTCTAAATTACCTTAAATTAAATTTTGAGGGGCCTTACAGAGGATGTCTGTGCACAGGTCTGTCACATTCATCCAAGAAAAGCTGTCCAATCATAAGCCTGTTCCTCCAAACTCCAGGCTACCGCAGCAGTTTGTGCCGGATAAATTTCAAGCATCTACTTGTGTGTGTGTGTGTGTGTGTGTGTGTGTGTGTGTGAGTGTGTGTGCAGTAATCCCCAACGGTGAAGCAGACCATTGCGCTCCATTCAGTAGTGGCTGAGTCCAGTTCATTTCTCCAGCTGTCTATTAGCAGTGCAGTCAATGGAGTGCACTCCCAACTGTCTCTGTGTCTGCTACGCTCTGTCCCAAACTCCTAACCCTGCCATCCATCCACCTGCCACCACACTCTGTCCTTTTTCTTTTTTTTTTTTAACCTTTAGTCATCCTGGGAAGGTTTCCTGAGTAGGCAGCCTGCTTTTCAGTGACACTCTGCCACACACACACACACACACACACACAGAGTTCCACATATTCCCCACCTGGCAGCTTCTCGGTACAGACTCCTACTGTTAGACACTAAGCAGCTTCAGTCGAGCCGTGCAGGGTAAGTGCCTCGTTCAAGAGCATGCACTGCATATTATGACACACAACTTGTGTTCTTGATAAGCTCTTATGAGAACTCTCACTGACTACCTTTACATGGGCAGCAATATTCTGATATTAACCCAATTAAAACAATACCTGGAATAAGAAATATCCATGTAAACAGCATTTTCTGATTCCCTTAATAATAATAATAATAAACTCACAGTCCAAGCAAGCAATACCTCTCTGGTTTGTGACACTTATGGCAGTCCAACTGCCTGGCGAATGACGACACATGTTGTTGGTGAATCTGCTCTCATGTACAGCCGTAAGGACAACAGCCAGCGAGGTAAACAAACCATGCTGCAACATAACAGAAAGACGGCTGGAACCTGGGACAGTTGAAGTAGTGCTGAAACTATGGAAACTAGGTCGCTGTTTCTGCTAAACCCCACCCATCGCCAAATTCCCTTGAGCCCGATATGCCCCGAGAAAGTTGATCACTTCTTCGCTGGCCCATGACCGACATTCCCACCTAATTTTGTGCACTTTTGACTTATCCCACTGACAGATGGACAGAAAAATGGAACAGTTGGATGGACAGCAGTGATCAAATTAACCCCCTGCTGGAGGTTTCACCTATTCTTGGTGGAGATCAAAAGGCCAATAACCAGATGATTTATCTGATGGGCACACAATATTTTTGCCTTTTGACCAATGAAATCAAAACAATATTAAAAATGTCAGACTGTATGTACTATAAGTACTGGGCTACACAAATAAAATTGACTTGACTTGTACTGAAGCTCTATATTGGAGCAGCTGTTGAGATTAGAAGGTCAGAAGAGACTATCCTCTTGCAAAAAAAACCAAAAAACAAAAAAACGGCCTATGCTTTTGTTTGTACAGCAGGTTATTACTAGCTGTAAATCAACATGACTTTCCTGCAGCGACCTGGGTTCGAATCCAGGCTCAACAGTGTTTGCTTTTAAGTAGCTAACATTACCCAGCTAATATTTGATAGTTGTACTTGCACAAGCGTCACTTTTTGTTAAAGGTTAAGCTGGAACAAATGACCTATGTGGCTGTATGGGTTGGAGGACTTGCTGCAAAAACTTTCACTTAACTAATTAGTGAAATCACCTGGGTGGAGTTTTGGGTTGGCTCATGGTTGCCTACCCCTGGACTAGTATGATGGAAAGATACGGCAAAATCGTCCCCGGTTAAAGAGAGCCACAGTCATGATTTAAGCACACAGCCATGTAAGCTACTATTTAACTGCATGTTGTCAGCCATGCTGGCAGAGGCAGCTGTGTCACAGGTTAATTCATGTAGCATCTGCAGTCTTGTCTGCCTTGACTTGGGGTGACGTTCCAGTGCTGTTTCCTGGTGGGAAAGTCACACACACACAACCGTCCCGACAGCATGTGAATGAACATATTGTATGTACTTAACACAGCACACACAGAGCAACTGACACTTGTGTTCCCAGTGCCACAGACAGAATTTTCCACAAGCTTGAACCCTTGCAGGATGCAGACATCGGGGTAATCCCAACTGATGGAAAAACAGTCACGGTCACAAAGCCCTCTATCTGCCTGCTGAGCATGTGATGAGATAGCAGGGAGAGCCAAAAGAGATTTTCAGTTTTTTTTTTTCCTTCTTCCATTTTTACAAAGAACATGAAGCAGTGTACACGGAGGAAAAGGGTTGCAGGTTGCCCATCCTGCAGTCAGTCACAACCGAAAAATTACTTATTTTGCACTATAGTGGTTTCTCTAATGGGGGAGGAAGGGCTGTCTATCAAAAATGATATCTCAGGCGATATCTCAAACACAAGCAGGTAGAAAGTGACTCGGCACATTTACTTTTGAACTATACTACAGCACAATTTTGAGGCACTTTACTTGATTATTTCCATTTTGTGAGGCACACTACATCTCAGAGGTAAATACTGCTCCACTACTTTTACCTGACAGCTGTAGCTTCTTGTTACTTTGCAGCTGCCACTGTCTTTTTGTCCCCCAAATCAAAAATCAAGGAACTTATCTGTGGATCTATGGATCTATGGATCTGATTCTAATTCTGATTGGGCTCACCACAGCGCCATCACCAGGTCAACAGCACCCAAAGCTTCATGCTTGCTATTTCAGACACTGCTGGGTCAAATCTGATGAACCTTTAGGGAATGGTGTGTCTCCAAAACTGTTTAGTTCCTGACTGATTTCCCCCTGGGGATCAATAAAATCTTTCTGATTCTGGTTCTAACATCAGCCCCTGACATTAGGTTTTTGGCTGGCAGTGGTTTTATTGTGGCAAAATGGCAAAATGACAGACAAAGTAAGTCATTTTGTTTCATAATTTTCAGTTTTCCTCCAACAACATGGTCAGCAGGTCAAACAAGCAAAGGGACTTCCATGCATTGTTCTGTAACTCAGACACAACAACATACATGCTTGGAAGGGTGCGTTAGATTTATTGTTCCTGTACCTTCGATTTTTTCACGACTAAACCAACACACTTTATAATTTACATCAAGTAAGGACCAATGATGAATAATTCCACCAAAATTCGAAACATTTTTTGCGATTGGCTGACACATTACCAGCGTGTTTGTGACTGGTTTCAGAAAAATAAATTTTAAAAAAGTAGGAAAAACATTGAAATACCAGCCTTTTGTTGAAGAATGCCATTTGATTAAGACATACATAAAGCAGAATGCAAAGAAAGATTATTCTGTGGCATTTATTCCATTTAAATAAATCATTCGCTGTACATGATGTCAGGTGTTACTAAGCTCTACACCATGCAGGCGATAAAAAATTGAATGTGTGTGTGTGTGCAGGGATTATGCATGAATCAGGGGGTCCAAGAACTACAATCTACCTTCACCTCTGGTTACCTGTGTCTACAGCACCAACAGGTTGGTAAACGCCAGGAATTGGCATGTGTTCCTGCTTTTTTTTGGTGTTTCGCTGATCACATGCCTAATTAAAATAGCCTCTAACATTAATGCATCCATAATTTAACACTGAAACACCTCTTCACAATGACAACTTTTACTTTTCATTCTTAAGGAAACTTTGCTGCTAATGCTGTGTTCTTCCATTATGGAATTACGGCTTAACTTATGAAAAAAACACTTAAAACCACTGGTCTGATTTGAAGGATGCTTGGAGTTATGATGCATTTGGCACTCTGTTAACATGTACGTTTAAAAATATAAATCAATAAATCAGTAAAATGAATACATTGGTTGGCCTAATGGGGGGAATACAATAAAATGTGAGATTTTTAAACTCAAATGTGACACTTCAGACACCACAGGTCCCGTTTTCATGTAACATTAATGGGATAATGTATGTACTCTTTTTAAAAACATGACAACGATGAGGGTGCTATAATATAAAGTCAAAATTTCAAACTGGAAACGTCTGTAATTGCCACACCACCAGTCTGATTTTGATAAAACCTAGAGGGATGATGCCTCTTGTTGCTGGTTGGGCCAAGGGGTGTTTGGATCATTCATAGGGATGACATGTTTACTTGTTTACACTCATTTCAGGTCTCGCATAGTGACATTTCAGCTAATCTCGCCCTCAGCACATTTGGCCTGAGGTGAATCTGCGTGTTGTGAAGATCGTTCTACATTGCAAAAATGTGGCTGACGCACATATCCAGGGAGACTTACAACAACTGCAACAGAGTGATAATTAATTCTGGTTCACCAGCATTACAAGAAACCAAAACATTTTGACATCTGTTATCCCTCAAAATTTGCTAGTGCAACAACATTGTATATGTGCAGGCGTGAGGGAAATGAAAATGATCATATAATCAATACAGGCAGCACGCTACCACTCTGCACCAATCATTGATTAAATCATTTGCATATATCACACATTACTTGCAAGCTGTTGGATTCTATTAAGTCAGCCTAATTACTGGAAAACCAGTGAAAGATGTTGTTTTTAATTAAATGAGTCAACTAAAAGTGAATTTTTTGAATATGCGTGCACGTACAGATGACAGAATGAGAAAGAAAAGGAAACACAGAAGAGAGAAGGGGAAAACATAACTTGACCCTACGTTTTTCACTGGGTTAAAGGTCAACTCAACATCTCAGTGATGCTCAACTCTGGCATGATGCAGCCAATCAAAACCCTCTCTTCCCAACGGTGCACGGTTCAACACAGGCTCCCATTGTGCCCACGGGGCAAAGGGCACGAGACTAGGCAGCTTAAAGATCTGAAATACAGTAGACGGCACAGAAAGCCATCTATATCAGCATTGTTGGAGCTGTCGATAAAAGTGCGAGGCACAGACCCTTGGGATGATGCGCCAATAGAAGGGAGGAGGTTTATAGATAAGGAACAATGTCTGTTGCTGCTTTGAGGATTGGCTTTCTTTAGCTGTATACTGTCACTGCGTCCTGAGCTGGGAAGAAAGGAATGAGAGGGGGGAAAGAGAAAAAGGAAGGAGGGCGATTCCCAAGGGTAGGAGGAGGAGAAAGTTTTCCTTGCAGAGTGTGTTCAGAAGTAGACACGCACACACAGACACATACACAGGGACAGATAAAGCAGAGATGATAATCTTGAAGGAAAGAGAGACACAGACTGGGAGAAAATGTGATTTATGCACTGTGGTATTGTGTTACACCAAAAATGCATTTCCCCTGGTGGAGAGGCTTCGACCTCCGTTTTAACAAATCATTCGGTCTCATATTCAGAGTTAAATTTTTTTTTGTGAAACAACTGAAAAGAAAAAAAACAACAATGACTTATTTCAAGATGGAGATTTTTTGCAGTGTAAGATAATAAAATCCTCACAATTTGTCTGGATTGGCTTTTCAAACAGGTAAATGGCCTTTTAAAAGCGGTATTAACAATGAAAGTAGCCTTCCGGAAGCAACTCAGTGTACTAAATTGCACTATAATGAACAGATCAGACTTGATTGTGATGTTATTTGTAACCCCCAGCCATTTCAACTAGCTTCCAAACTCCAACATGCACAAATTCACACACAAACACTAAAAAATGAGACCAGTTTCTCCACCAACAAAAGCTTCAATAGACCAGGATGCAATTCAGTTACATGATGTGTTCAAGAAATGGCCACAAATTTTACACTAACTGAAATAGAAGTAGGCGAGGCAGGTTGAGGGGAAAGTGGGTACACCAAAAACAGCAAATTGCAACATTTCAACACAGGATAACACAATATAACTCCTCAAATGCACTGAACATCACAAACTCATGATATCAGTAAGTGTACAGTCTAGTTGAATTTAAAAAAATGATGCTTGAAATCACTCAGCAGAGAGCATACCTCAGTTTTTTTTTTGTCAGTTTTTACTTGCAACATGACCATGCATTTCACAAAATTTCATGCGAATCTGTTCATAATTGTTAAAGATATCCCACTACCAAACAAACAACCCCTGCCCACCGTTGGCAGAGGTAATAACAAACAGAAAAACAATCTCATCGGTGTAGTTTGTGTTTGTGTAATTTAAATAGCGACACACTGAAACAGCATGCTCTCATTTTATAACTGAAATGCCAGTGAAGGCATCGTTTCCTGTGATTATGGTTAGTTGCCTTGCTGAAACGACCCAGTGTGTAATAGCAGGTTGTGTTTACGCTGCTGTCTGTTACATCAGGCGAGACACACAAACGAGTTGAAGCTGAGATCTGCATTTTCACTGTTGGAGGAAACAAGAATACTGGAATTACATTTCTGTGATGACTGTAATAATTGTTTTTCCACATGTTGCATTACTTATCGTCATTTTGTTGTTTTGTTTTTTGCTTCAGCATTATGAATAAATGAAGAAATAGCCATTTAAAATGATCAACCACACACTTGACTGAGCACAAGCCATATTGCTGAATGTTTTAGCTTCTTCTAATCCAGTGTAATTTTGTAACATAACTAGGTTTTTTTTTTTTTTTTAACATAAGTAGGGAAGTAAATTGTTGTTTTTAACTGTAACCTCTTCCAACAATGTCAGCTTTTAAGAGTGTAGTATAAACCAACACACAGCAGCCATATGAGCCTGAGCCTCCCTGCATTCATTTATCACCAGCAGCCAGGAGCTGCTGGGAAATGACCCCCATTGCTAGACAAATGTACAGGTACTGCAACTCCTCTTCAGCCTTATAGCTCACCATAAACAAACAACTGTAAGGCAATTAGGCTGCAATTAGTCTATACGTCATTATATAATTATCCGAGTGAGAGAAACTTTTAAACTGCACAACAGGGAAACTGAAAAAAATCTCAATTTGAGGTTTTTTTTTTTCGTAAAACAAGAGAAAAAAGTCTGCAACTGTGATGAGATATTCCCAGTCATTTCCAGTGCAGTTTCACTTGTTGCATGAATTTTTCAGGGAGTATAAATATGTTTAAAGAAGGTAGCATATCAGCCCACTAGTTATTATAATGCAGATTTTTGCAGTGAGCAGGACAAAAAATGGGCCTTGCCATGACTGGCACTGTCTGTTGCATGTTATACACTGGCATTTGGCACAATGTTCTTTATATATTTTCAGATTTTTACAGAGTCTAAGGATGCAGTCTCACCTGCAGTCTGTTTTCCTTGTTCAGTTTTGTATTTGCTTGCTTTAGGTTCACATAGTTCAGTTGTTTATTTGAGAGAGTTTAGGTAAACTTGTCATCCTGCCAGGTCGGGGTAACGGTTGGATGGAGTTTACAAATTCCCACTTTAGCTAAGCAGGATGGATTTGTCTGTGCTATTCGCTGTAAGTAATGTTCACCGGTGTTTACACCAGGTAAGAACACATCGCTGAATATGTGCATTAGTCCTGGCTGCAGTCTGTTCTCACTTCATTTTTTAAATCTTCAGATGATGCCTTTTGTGGTGAATCCATGTCACTGCCCTTTAAATAACTAAAATATTAAGCTGAATGCAGGACTTTTAGTTTGAATCCAATTTTTTTTCATCATAATATTCCTACTTTTACTTAATTATTTCTGTGCTTCTTCCAGAACTAACACTGTAGGCTTTCCAAGCATGAGTGACTACTGACTGTCAGATATCAACATCCATCTCCTTATATTCCCAAAACCCTTTAATCCCCCCCACCACAGTTCTCATAGGACAGCATTTTCTGATGTCCTTTATGTCGCTGCTAATTGGTGCCACCTGAGTTTGAAAGGCATTGTTCACCTGGCTGGATGGACTGAACAGCTACAGGAGTTAATGCTCTGGAGCTCACTTAACCGCTCCAAACATGTCTGGTTTCAGTGCACTCACTGTGGAGCAGAAATGACCCCCCCAGGTTAATAATGAGGTGAGATATATGTGAGTTACATGCATGGGGTTGGAGTCAGTGAAGCATCACTGCTCCATGCCGAGGGCCAGAAGGACCAAGGGAGCTGGGGAGGCACTGTTGCCTGGATAGGGTGCTCCATCATCGGGATGGGAGTTATGGAAGAGTGGGGGGGGGGGT
>OMLB01029292.1:0-13292 GCA_900302555.1 Myripristis jacobus | reverse complement strand
GGTGCGGTGTGCGGTGTGTGTGTGTGTGTGTGTGTGTGAGAGAGAGAGAGAGAGAGAGAGAGAGAGAGAGAGAAACTCTATTGTCAAGTGTTTGTCCTTTGTTGAAAAAGGAAGCCATACCTTTCTTGGCTCATATCCCTGTTTGATCAAGATAAATAAGATAAAATCACCTGCCATGGATGTAGTGTGGGGTATATTAAAGCCACTAAACGATCAGACAGGTGTAAGTTAATAAGAATATACTAATTGTTAATAATAATATAGTTTTATGAATTGTTTGTATTGGATTGTTTGTTTGTATTGATGGTGGTTGGCCTCATGTTTATCACTGGAGGTCATAGTTTGCCCACTACATCATCGCCCTACTGCATCCTTTATATCTGCAGATACATACCACAGAGGTCTCAGTCCCACTTGCATTCCCAGCTCTCTGTGCACAGGCGTTTCTGAGCACATACAGACTCAGGATCTATTGTTCAGCAGCCAAATATTTTCTGAGGTTAAGACCTTTCGCCCCATGTTCGCCCCTATCATCTTATACCATAGTCGAGGAATGAGGCCTTTCTCGTTTTCCTCCTTTATCAACAATTCACAGGAAAGACAATGGTTAGGTATCTTATAGTGCAGTGCAGTGCGTCAGATACAAGAAAACCAGTCTGCCTTTGTGTTTCTAATCTACATCTGTTTGTAAGAACTGCTGAGCTTCATCACAGTGGAGATGCTGGTGAGACTCATCCATTTTCTTTTGGATTAATGCGTACGGCACACCAGATCAAGTTGATTACATGCCGCACAGAGTTTGAACTTATTGAAAAAGGAGTGGGCAAGACTACTTTATTTATTTATCCACTCTGCTCCATTACTTTAAGACTGAGGCTGCACAGATACTAAAAGTTTTCTTTTCATCCTTCTTCCATTTTGTCACACATACAGATCCTGGATCTGTAAAATAGCTTTTTTTGGCAGGAGCTTTGTGCCTTCAGCAACATGCCTCAGTATGGACTGCTTCTGGCAAAATTGTCTGTGTGTATCTCTAGGGCCAAAATGTCTGCCTGTGTTTCTCCCGTGAACTGGTCATGTCTGGTTCTCTATTCTTTTTCATATTCCTGTTTTACTACTATTCTTTTATTTCCTCATGTGCAAGCTATGCGTGGGCCAGGATTTTGATAGAATAATTAATATTAATTACAACTGCACATGGCTTTTACTCGGTTGTCCTCCCACTGCTGGCTTTGAGTATTTTCAAGACTTTATGTAACCTACAAACAAATGGACGCTACTCACAACGCAGTGCTGTTTTCCATTAAATATTTCCTGAACCTCAAGGACCGCAAAGATTGGGTCTGTCCAAAACAAGTGACTGATGACCCTCATAGGTCATCAGTCTCGATTTTTTTAATCTCCACTCTTCCTCTGAAGAAGAGTTACACTCAGTTCAGACTCTCCTTTCTCTTTCCCTCATGTTGCAAATCGACTGTTTCTTCCAAGGAGAGGCATTTCTCAAAGCCATTAGCTTCACCCTTGGTCTGCATTGTATTCTCAGAATATCAGCAGAAGAATCAAACCCAGAGGACAGGAAATGCTTAGACCCTAATCAGCCTGAAAGCATTTTGGCATAGGAGGCCCATGTTCTACTTTCGAGTGACCTCTCACATGTCCCAAGCCCCTTAAGTGAGTTATCTTTCACCTAGGAAGGAGTAATTGAATGGAGAAAAATCACTGAGGTTATCCATAAAGCCAATCATCAGATAGTGTTGGCAATTTAAAGCATTTCAACAGTTGGGGTTCCTCTGTTATTGGCGAGGGACCTGTGTATGTTGTTTGGATATTGGCAGGAAAGAAAAGCAGGAGGTAGCAGGAAGAATGAGAGAGATGGGGAGGCTGTAAGGCATGACTTTGAAATCCTCAAAGACTATTTGTCATCGTTCTTCCCAGATTGATGTTAATTAGGTTTCCTTTCCATTCACTTAGCTCCTGAGGTCATTTACAATTAGGTTGGACAACAAGTTATCTTTTGTCTGTTTAGCCATAAATGACACAGAATGTACTCTCCCCAACAATATCAGCCTTAGTATGAAGTGAATTGAAAGATCAATTCAGGTAATATCTTCTGAGCTGTGAGTTGCATTTTCTCTCTGGAAGAAATCCAGACATAACGCAAAGCTTTACCAAGCAGACATGCATAAAGGGTATTGGAAAAGGAAGGGGGGGATGGTACCAAATAAACGAAGTGGGGAGTGAGTGAAGGCAGGCCTCCAGTGTTTTGTTCAGTCAGCTTGTAGCTGGTGATATCATTAGGGGCCTGGACTGACAAAAGTAAATATAAACAAAAATAATGACACACCATCACCCGAGGGACAGCGTGACAGAATACATCCAGAGAGAGGGAATGAGGTGGAGGGAGAGAAAACAAGAGATGAGCTTTGATGCAGTGATAGAGCATGTGGATTGCAAATATCTGATATGACAGAAGGCATTGTGCAATAGGCAAGGAGAGAGGAAGAAGGCAATACAGGGCAAAAGTTAGAGCATGGCTTCGATATAGACACAGAGTTATGACGTGCTTAAGGGAGATCAAATTGGCTGAAATCCATACTGTACTAACCGGGCTGGATCGCTGAGTCGACAAATTGCTCAGCTGACTTCAGCAGCATTTCAGAATCACTACTGTGTGAGTGGAGTGACATGAGTCACGCACGCCCCCACCCAAATGTCATCTCCTCAGCCACAGCCTGTAGCCTTGGCTGTCATGAGAGTTCAATTCACATGTTCACACAGGGGGAACCCAACTTGTGCTACAGTCACAGGGTTTCAATGCAGTGCAGAATTGCCTGGCTGTTTGAGAGACTGCTCAACTGTTAGAATCAACAAAAATTAGAAGGACTTATTGATAATTGTTGATATACTAAGTATATTCCCCGAAGAGTTTCGAGATAAGATATACTGACTTGGCGCCATCTTCAGGTCATGGGATTTATATGCACAGGTGCACATTGCTAGACAGATAGATAGATAGATAGATAGATAGATAGATAGATAGATAGATAGATAGATAGATAGGTAGATAGATAGATAGATAGATAGATAGATGTCAGTGAGTGGTATTTTGTAAAACAACAAATGATGCAGTAATATAATTATTAGAATTTTAAGTTCCTCACACATCCTATTTAACTAATGCATAGACCACATCACAAACCCAAATATAGTATTCTTCATATTTAGCCATAGGCCTGTAGAGATTCAATTCATTTTCTCCATGGGATCTTCTGCCCCATTTTCTTTGATGCAGGTTCATTAATTGTTACAGAAAAGTCCCAGGATGTGCCCACTCTCAGCACAGTGGTGATTTTGGTGACAATTGTTCCACTTTAAGGAGAACATTCATTCAATCTCATATTTCTAAAGTCTGTTTGGTTCTACAGACCAACTGTAAAAAATAAATAAATAAATAAAATCACAACTAAAGTCTCTCAGAAAAGTATTGCCTGAATGAGCCTCAACTTTCTCCCCATGTTTGAATAAAATTGAAGAAAGGCTGTAGTTTTAGGGATCTACGCTCTGTTTTAGACATGCTAAAACTGTACAGGAAAATGCCTGAAAATATATACAATACCAATGTGGCCAGTCTGGCCTGCCATGTTTTGCTATGAACTCTGCATTGTGTTTGTGGATGATGATGATGATGATGAATAAGATGAGGACAACTTCTGCCTTGCCAGCTGGTGGGATCTATCCAAAACACAATAATATCAGTGCAGCAACTTCACATGTCTGAAGAAAAACCATCCCCGAGCTCCACCAGCTGCGCCTGACATCGGTAAACTCACATGTTACACAAAAGTGCTGTACACAATAAAAAATACATGTACACACTGAAATAAAATTATGACAACAAAGAACGGGGTTTGTTATCTGTGCAAAGTAAGATTTGTGCCTCAGCTTAGCCATTTTACCACATTTTAACGGGCTATTGACGGGAGCAGCCATGTAGTCTCACTCCTCCTCAGTGACCTAAAGCCGGCTGTGGAGATTAGAGCAAATCCACAGGAATTGGCATCGCTAAAATGGCAAAGGTCACACAGCAAAAATGCAGTTATCAAAATAAAAGCTTCCCAAAAGAGATATAAGTTGAAAGTCGATTGATCCCTCTACTGACCATGCCGCTCATGTGCTGACCACATGCTCTGTGTCTGCTGACGAGTGTACTGGTGTGCTTGTGTTATGGCCTACGTCCCTTGGACACACCCGGTTATCTGTGTCATGAACTGGGTCTGCAAGGTGTGACTGTGTCTCAGCGTCACCATCTGTATCTACTGGATGTAAAACGGTGTTTGGGTGCCTTGAAAGTAGATGTGACATGACTGGTGATTCTGAGTCATGCTCCTCATGCAGCTAAGTCCAAGTTACTGTTTCTGTTGGAGTGGCTCTGGTCATGTGAACAGCACTAGGTATGATAATCTACAGACTGCTCCTCGAACTCTGGGGCACCCTGGCTTGACTGATCTGACTCAGACAGTCCTTCACTCACAATCTCCTAATCTCCTGACTCTGACTGTCCTCTGATCCACTCATTATCCATGGACTTGTTCTATTCCCTGTATCCTCCTCCTCCAAAGAGTCCAGGGGGTCAGTTGTCACCACAGGCAAAAAGCTGATTCCAGGACCAGGTTGCGATGCACTATCCTTGTATCACCTTTACTGCAAGACCTTAGCAGAAATAGGGGATTGATTACTGGTGAAATATAAACCTATTATATCAATACATCAGTTACACTAACATTTATTCATAAATTCAGTGGGAACTGCTTCACAGAGACACATGATGAACTTAATGTGTGATACAGTGTACACTTTTACATTTACTTCCCTCTCTGCATGCAATCTGTCATTGCAGATTCATTTGAAATCTTTACTGGTAAAAAAAAATGAGTTCTGGCTTGTAAAGTTGGGTGCATTTTAGGCTTAAATGACTTGTCAAACATGTTTCTAACCACCATTTCATCTCCTGCTACACCCTTCTAACCACTGCCCTCTCTCCCCACAAATTAATCTCTTCTCATACAGTCAAACTGGAGATAACTGTCTATCTTTACTAACTCTGCTATCTCCACATCCCTATCTGCTCTTGCCCTGTCCTTCTGTCTCTGCTTGCCCCTCAGCTGTCTGCAAATTAAATGCATGAGGCTTGAGACAACTGCGGAGAGAATGGCGAAAGACTGGTGCAAGACTTGTGGATGACCTCTCCCACTGTCAGTCGGTCCTCTCCTGACTTGTCATCTTGTCTCCTACTTTGAAAGGAAAGATGATGTCATTGGGCACCCCTTCTCCCAGCTGCCCGCTAGCCCTTCATCTAAGTCACTCTAATCTCTGACACTGGCTTGATATATTTCTTTCCCCATTCCCAAATCATAAAGTCAAAACCAGCCTCTTGGCCCCATCCTCCTGCGTCCAGATCATAGCTTCTAATCTTCTTCCTGACTCCCATGATTATTCCTAACATTTGGCTGAACAATATCTACCTTCAAGCCAGCTTGAGTAACTCTTCTATTCAAGATACCTACCTTTGGCTGATCTGACATCAAAAAATACACACCAGTATCACTCTTTATTTTTTTAATCTGTCTTTAATCTGTCATAGAATAACCTGTTTAACCCAATCCAGTGTCCACTGTTGGCTGCGTGACACTGTCAGCCACCAGATGCTCCTTGCCATTCCTGCTGATCAGTATACCCTCTCATGCTGTGTCTCAGACGTAACTCCCCACACTGATCAGGTCTGGAAAGTCTGGAAAGTATACTCTGTCCTCACTTTCTCCACATGGGCTCGTCAGGCCTCAGACCTGAAGTACCTAATTTTTTAAATTTGTAAAGTAGATCACTTGGCCTGATCTTTATGGTGCATTAACTCCAACTCATAAAAAATGTCTCCGACTTGTGAAATAACAAACTGAAGTCATCCCAACTCAGACCTGTGAGTTTGAAATATGGATATTGTTTCAGTTGCTCCGATGGCTCTGATTTGTGAGTGATGTCAGAGCACACAAAAATTATGGGAAAAAACTCATCTTTTGTTGTTAATGGCAAGGATCGAATCATTATGAGTATTTTATTGCAACAGTTATTGCTGCATATATTTTTGGTATCCCCCACTGTGGGAAAATGTGATTTGTTCTTCTCGTTGGTATTCATTTTCTCACAGCTGACACCAAGTTATAGTCACACAAGGGGGGGGACTCCTATCTCCTATTCCCTGCTTCCTATCTCCTTTTTTGTTGGTTGGTGGTATAGAGCAGGACCTTCTAATAAAAGCAGGTGTGCATGTGTTTGGGGGTGTATGTGAGGAATGAACAGTGACTCTTGATCGCAGCATTTGGAGCTGTTTTTTGGGGGGGTTTTTTTGCTAACCACCACTGTGTTGTTTTATTTTACAGACTGATCAACTCATACACACAAAATTGAAATTCTTCCCTTCATAATCTGCTTGGGCTGGTCGACATCGAAGACCACACCGGGCAACCCTTAACTCCCTGCTCTGCTCGTTCTCTGTCTTAAGGTCAGGTAATCCCAGTCAGCCCAGCCAGGAAAACTGTCTAGCCTTTATCTTCCTCCTTTCAGGTACAGAGACACTTAAGTTAGGGAGTGAGCGGCCCTAGACAACGTTGTATTAGTTCAGCTGCCTCACATCACCATGAACACAATCTCATCACAGGTTGGATAAAAATTAATTAAGATAAAAATTCTGAGGTACAAGTAGAAATTAATGATACATTACATCTTGTGATTTCTCGAGTAATTGCTATGCTTGATCCCTGTTAGGTGGTAGTATAATAGGACACACACACCGGAGACAGATTAATCAGGTAATGGCTTTATATTCCTGTTACAATGCTGCATTACACACATGATCTCATTTTTGATTGAGGATGCATTCACGCAAGAGACAGTTAGACACACAAAAATGTGAGGAAAAAATGTAGCATATTCCCAGTATGTCCTGATAAAACATAGTTTTGCTTGGTTGTTGTGAAACCATAAGACAATTTTAATTATATATTACTGTAAAACACTTAAGTATCTGGAGTCATTCAGGATATCTAAAACATATCAGTGGGTGGTGCTGAAAACATGTTTGATGTTTCCTCTCTTTAACCTTGTATCTCTCCACCACAATATCAGATACTTGGCACCAATTATTGCACAAAAATCCGTGAAAGCCTTACAAACGCTCCGGCAATTCAAGTAAAACTACATGCCCCTTTCAAATTTGAATAATTCTAGCACCATAAAACTTAAATTTCTCAGAACATTATGAAGTTTGTCACTGAACGTCAGTTTAGATATTGATCTCAGACACTGTAGCATGGGATCGAATTCCACCGTCCTTGATTACATCTCATCAAGATTATTATTTTTTTTCATTACAAATGAATTAATTGTTCTTAGAGCAGCAAATATGAAAGTGCAAATAAACATTTTAATCAACACCTATTGCTATGTTTGCTTGTTAACACTTTCTTCTCTACTCCCTGAGAAACTAAAAGCTTAACACTGGTCAAAAGAAATCTCCAGTATTCAAATCTTATGCTGTTCGGTATGGCTAGAAGTATTTAATCAATTAATAAGCAACATTAGTATTCATTTAATTTGCCTTAAATGCCTTCATCAACAGCATATATAATTTTATTTTATTTCATAGATTAAGATTGTTTCTAATGGATGTGCACTGTTATAAATATTCCAAATATAAAATTATTCCAATTTTTTTTTTACAGTCTCCTAAAAACCAAACTCATTTAGTCACACTAACATTTCATGAAAATTACTCATTTGGATCAATATGAGTGACTATTTACATGTACGCGGTATTCTGGATGTAAGCATATGAACTTATACAGGCTGCAAAAAAATCAACACATTCACTGATTGCATTGGTTTGCACTGGTATGTCCCAAGTTCCTTATTCTGGTCTCTCAAAATTGTAACTTCCCAGGTTATTGTAAACAGACAGGAAAACAAAACTAGGATAGGAGGTTTACATACCACAACTCCAATACATATTATTCCATAATCATCCCAAATATTATCAGAATATCGGTGTGATCGTAAACATACATGTGTTTTCAGCATATGTTAATGTTCCATTTGTTGTCAAGCATCAAGTGAAATGTGTGAGGCTACATGTTGACTCCTAGGCTGAGACACTGATTACCATTCGCTCCGATTATATCTTTTCACTTGGAGTTAGTACAATCATAAAGAAGGGGATGATCTCTTCATAGAATGACACCCCTAAACCTTGATGGTTAACCTTCTGTTGGATGGGACTTTTTCCTGATGGTAACAGAGAGTGCTTGGTTCCCTTTGGATCTCATGTTGGTGTACATTACTGTTGTATAATCAGGCTCTAGATTAGATATCAGTAATGAGAGGTGGATTGTGCGTGTGTGTGTGTGTGCGCGTGCGGGTGTGCATGCATACCAGTGTCCTCCACAGGTAGTGTGCATGTGAGTTTTGTCATCTTATCCCTGTGCTCTCCTTTCCTTGTCCCCGAGGGACACTAAATGTGTGGACTTTGTCCAGACAGCGCTGTAACACCTGATCCATCTCATCTGTCTGTTTTTGTGGCCCTCAATGAATAACTCAAAGGTATTTTGGTGCAGGGTTTTCAAAAGAAGCCTGTCAACACAGAGACAGATGCGTTTAAAACTGTCACTCCTGGTCTTTTTAGAGTTACTGAACTCCTCTGTTCCAAGGCACACCTAACAATAGACTGCTGAGAAATGCCAGATACTGGTGGTCAACTGATGTGGGTTTTTCTATGGCTGATGCTGACATTTAGAGAGCAGGGCAGTCAATGGCCAGTAAATAATGCCAATATCATGTTGTTGTTGTTGTTTGCATCTGGTGAAATAGAACAATTTAACAATGATAACAGTTGAGACACAAAATTGCTGAACTTAAATGAATATTTATTTAACACTAATGTTATTGTCTGCATTGTCTCTGTTTGCTTAAATAGATCTGCACGGTCTGTAGAGCAATTATTTTAAATTTTAAAAATTATCTACTAAATAAAACAAATAATCAAAAAACAAAACTTTGTAAAAACAAACCAACAAAAACATATGAATTAAAAATAAATAAAGTTTTAGTGCACTTAACCACCACAGTGGCCAACGCCAATTATCTCAAAATGCCAGATATCAGCCCGATTAATCAGCCAAGCATTGAATTGATCGACCACTGCCAGATACAATGAGTTACAAAAATGATGATGTGTAATCATGGGCTGACAGCTCTGGATGACAATTAAATTAACTCCAGGGCACACTGGGCACAACTTTGGTTGAGCCAATCTGCAGCATGTTGAGCAGGCTTTAGAACCAGAACCTCCTTAGTGCATCATCAATACTGTATCAATCAAGTTGATCCTGATCAGCCTGATTGCTGGCTTTATTTATTGCCATTCTAATACTGTTGAGTCCTGTTGTAATGTTGCGTACACACTTCAAACCAGCAACTAATATTTCTGGTTACATAACTTTGATCCAAGTAGGCAAAAGACTTTGATACCACGCTAACATTAAAAGCAACTCTACTAGATCTACACACACCGCTTGGCTCCATCTTTACAGGTTGTGCCAAGTGTGTTCTACAAGTTGTGACTGGGGGAAAATCATGCCTGCAGTTCACTGGGACTGGGGTTGGTGTATCTTTGCCATATTATTCTCTATTCGTCTCTCCCTCTCTTTCCCATACATACACAGTCTCATCTCTCCTCCCTCAGCTTCTTCAGGAAGTCTACCACATCCTCGCCGCTGGCCCAAGGAACCATGTTGGCCTTGAAGTTGGCTGGCTGGAACTGCTGCATCTCCACCAGCAGCTTATGCATGGGGAAGTCCCTCCTGGGGAAGGCTGTGTCCTGGGGCCCCAGAGCCAGACAAGGACAGATGTCATTGGCCCCGTCTCCAACATAGAATACCCTGTGGAAGGGGGCACCACCACGCTCCTCTTGTCGGTGTGCCAGATACTCCCGCAGGATTACCTGCTTGCACATGTTCTCGGGACAACGGGAGCAAGAGTGGGAGTGGAAGGGGAGCAGCACGAGCCGCCCCGATGCATCAAAACTGGCTGGATTAGTGAAAATCCTCCGGAAAAGGTGGCGCAGCCCAACATGTTGCAACCACGTGTCGATGAAATACATGTTGGCATCAGAAACCACCACCAGCTCAAAGTCCTGCTGGTGTTTCAGGAGATACTGGAAAAGGGCAGGGAGGCCAGGCGTGGGCGGGATCTTCTCCACCACCGATCGGATGGAGTCCTGAGACACACCCTGCTCAGCCATGTAGGCCAGCACCCGCTGCATGTGCTCGTTGTAGTGCCCCTCCCTGTAGCAGTTCTTCAGCCAATCAGGGAGCTGCTGGCCCGGCACGGCGCGCACCACTGCATCGTCGCTGCTCTCATTGATGATGGTCTCATCAAAGTCAAAGAAGACCAGAAAGCGCTGAGCTGGTGAGGCAGCATTGGTGAGGTTTGAAAGAGCAGCCATGGTTATGTGTGAAGAAATGGGTCGGCGGCTTGCTCTTCTCTGGGAAAAGTAGTTTGGAGAGAACAAAATCATTGCAAGTGTAAGTTCATTTGAAGGCAAGTTAAGGTTTACTGTGCATCATCTGAAGCATCTTTTGGCTGGGATTTACTGTTGTCTAAAAAAAGGCAACTGTCATGACACCAAACTAGTCAGCAACTGTAACATTTCAACCTCGTACTGTGTCATGAGTATAATAAAACAGCAGCACTGGACCAACCAGAGCTGAGGAAAAGATCAGTGTATATATAGCTACTCATAATTACGTTATAAACTATATGGGAAACATATGTTTACAAAGGAAAAGGAGGCGACATGGAGGTTTTTTAAATAAAAGGTGCACAGGACAAACAGGATGGGCAGGACACTTTGCTGAAGAAAACAACCCCTAACAAACCCATGCACATTCTAAGGAAATAGCACGCTGTCTTTAAATAAACGATTGAATCACTTCAGCAACCACTAGTAGGCAACTCACAATTACATTGCCGGCAGATGAACAGCTCCCCCTTGCCTGAAAACATTCCTGCACTCAGCACATAGAAAAACTCACTGGCTCCTTTAGCATTTAGTGGAAAGTTCACATACACATATGCAGGCCAGATCTCGGACTGGTGCCATATTTACATAGGAGATATGTTCAGGGACAAGGCTTCCACTGTTGCAGGCATGCTGTAACTTGAGTGAGGAGGGGGGCTGGACTTAAAGGTGTTATATCACTGCATATCTTGCCCATAAGTGGAACAACTGGGGGTGGACATGCCATACCTCTTGTATATAGGCTATCGCTGCTATTTAGGCCTTACAATGCAAAGCCTATAGATCGCATAGGCACCGGCCTGTCTGGTGGTATGCAGTATAAGAAAACTGCTTCTAAATAACGAAATGATTATTTAAAGTAACACAGGGCTAATTAAAATAAAAGCTCATCAGCAGCAGCCAACCCGTTTCTTTACTTATTTTTTTGCAGGTTTAATTAGACAACATAGCGCATAAAAATCCATGCCTTTACAACAGAGGGGGGTCGGGGTGACGCCTATCCCTACAAGAAAGTGAAACTGGGCAGCAGGCTATAATATAATATCTATAGCCGGTGTGGATCATTTTTCTTAAGGCTACTGTGCTGTTTTCCCTGCACCGACGCATTATGACAAGTGAAGGCTCCTTCTCCTACAGCAGCCACGGTATAAACAGGGAATATTTACAGACTAAGCTATCTAATTTTAAACCCACAGAGCTATTCCTGTGTGGGAGGGTACCCTTGAAAGTCATTAACGCCGCTCGCTCGCAACTCATTAATCTGCCAGGTTGTTTTTGTCCGAGGGGCCAAAGAGCAAAAGGCAAATTGAATTAGTAAAATCACACACACACACAGAAGAGAGACAAAGGGGGAAAAGGTTGAGGATAGCGTTAAGATATTTCCACCTACCGGTTACAGGCATGAGCTTGGATGGTCGGTGCCCGGCTCCGGCAACCGCATCCCAGTGACGAGGCAGGATTGTTAAAGGAGACTCCAACAGAACCGGCGAGGGCATTCCCGTTTAAATCAACCCAGTGTCAAGACGCACAGCATAAAAAAACAGCGCTTCCGGTCACGGAAATTTCAAAGTAAAATTCTAATTACCAATCTCGCTAGTAATGGTTTTGAAAGAATAGAAACGGCACTAATTGGGGGGAAAAAATAAAGTAAATAATGTATTTACCCGGGAATCTAAAATACAGCAGTTGTGAGCAGATATTTGCACAATTTAAGATTTCATTAAATTGTGCTTGCATGGAAAAGGTTTGCTCTTTTGCACTGAATGCTAAAGCAGATGGATAATGGGGTAGGACTAGAAAACTTTTTTTTTGAACTTTGAACTTTTTTTGAACCCAAAGATCATGTCCCTTTTGGACATGATGTTTGGGTGACACATTGACATTAGGCAGATGTACTGTTTTTCAAACGGACAAGGCTTTGTTGCCTGTTGATTACAGTTTTTTGTTTGTTTGTTTGTTTTTTTGGTTATTGCTGTTATTTTATTTGTGGGTAGACTTTATTTCTTACTCTGCCTTGATTCTGTTTGATCTCGTTTTAACATGTTCAAAAAAATTGATTGATTGATTGATTGACTGATTGATTGTTTTACCTGTAAATTTCAGTGACAGTTTTAAGCCTACACCATGTGATTTTTCATTGTCTGCAAATGAGACATTGCAGGCCAGCTATCTTGGCACAAGTGAAGTGCACCAGATTAGCCAAGGTTCACATTAAATGGCCGTTTAGCAGTAGCTTGACAACAGTGAAATCATCAACAACGATTATGGAAATGATAATAAGGTTTGTAGGCCAATAGTAATAAGAGGAAATTCAGTTTTGCCATACCAACTCAATTGTTAGGAATTTGGTTTGATGAGCTCAAGACAAAACATGCACAACATAATCCCCATCCCCTTTAATACTACTACTAATGCAACAACTTATATTACTAATCATAAGCATAAGCATAATCATAATCATAATCATGAGGATAATCATTAGCATAACCATAATAATCACAGTCATAATTATAATAGTAATTGCCATGGTTGACAATCAAACAGTTTCTAGCGTGTGGAAAAGACATATTGTCGTATGTGCTGTAATACTGAAAAACAGAAGGGGTCACTTTGCTTCATGCTCAAAATGTTCATCTAAAAATACATGGAAACATTTTCATGTTGG
>OMLB01029283.1:0-15357 GCA_900302555.1 Myripristis jacobus | reverse complement strand
GGCACACTGGATATCAGAGTGAGCGGAGAGTGAGGGAGAGAGAGGAGGTGAGCTGAGGGAAGGTGGAGGGATGCTTGGGATTTGTGAGAGAGGCAGAACGCTGGGGGGAACATGCGCTCCCATGTGAGGGCAGTACAGCCAACACAGAGGCAGGATGAAATTGAGGGTAGGAAGAGGTGACAGATGAGAAAAGATAAATAGAGCTCTGGGATGATGTGGAAAAAGAGAGAAACAATGCAATGTGTCTGTGCTTGTGCCATTGTCATGTTTGCATCTTTCTGTGGGATTGTTTCTTCCTGCAAATACATGAGAGCATATTCAAGATTACTTGACAATGCACCCATTACCAGGCATCCAGTGCCTACTAGGTATGGTATAGACTATCAATGACTGTGTGTACATGTAAGTGTGTGTTTAGACTGAGTGAGTGGCTCTCAATACAATATTGTTTAAAAATGTATGCATGCTACTTTATGTTGCACCTTAGCAGGAGTACGAGCACACGTTTATAAATGTGAGCTGCCAACACTTTTGCATTACATTTTGCTTCTGGGTAAACACGCCGACACACAATGCACACGTGTGTGTGTGTAGGAGGCTGTGTGAGATATTGGGAATTGGCAGAGGCTGTTCAGTCTCATTTGCAATGCAGCGTGAAACTGACAGAAATGAAAGCTAAACGGTGCTAATGAGCACAAGCCTTACACTGTGACACAGATATCCCTTCTTCCAAATATTCCTTTTTCAAGAGGCACTCTGAATGCCTGCAATTTCCAATTATTGGCTGATAACAATGCTAAACAACAGAGAATACATGAGGGTAAAAAACGGCACAGCCAGATCAAAACACAAGGGAGATTGTGGGTCTTACATGGTCAGTATAGTGGTGCCACAGTCATTATTCTTAATGATTTAAAGACCTTTTTGTTTCTTAGGTAGAGACAGGTGTGCAAAAACACTGAGCTGAGTATCGAGCAGCAGTGACATGTGCACAATGAGACATCAAACCCATTTGGAGAGCTGTCAACCATGACTGTATCCTAGTGCCTCCTCAGCAGCAGCAGGGCTGAGCTTGCTACTGTCTGAGACATGTCAGTCTCCAGTTTATGCGGCTGTCAGGAGGACCTGTGGACAGACGAGACAAAAGAGTTTTAGACCATTAAAGAGGGATGAGTGAGTCAGAGCAGTGGAAAACAGTGAAAGAGATAGGGAATAACAGTAACAGATGCTCGGAGACACGGGTATCTTCATGATCTTCGAATCCATTACAGGAAGGCAATGTAATTCCTTACAGATACTCCCTATAATGGCCGACCTGTTTATGTAGGTTGCCTGTTGAATGAGTGAGATGCGAGATGAGCAGAAAGAGTGAAGGGAAGAGAACAGGAGCAGGCGGATTGAAAAAGAGAGGAGGGGGAGTGAGAAAAGGAGTAATCATGCACTCTTAATTCTCCTCTCCTACATGCGAACAAATGAGCTGCAGGGTACGTGGGGAGGGGAGTGCTACAATTAAGTGTTGAATAAAATATGGCCAACTGACGTGAATTGATCATGGCGAGATGTGGGACGAAGCAATGTGATTCTTCAAGAGCGGCAAGCGTAGCCGTGAAAGACCCCCACAGGGTTAGCACTAGCCTGCTCTCTAGTACTTAATACAACATCATTATTGGTCCTTGTCAAATAAACTTAATTACACACGATCTTGTGGCAGCCTGATTTAGGTGTGATTGTGTTAAGTGTGGGTGTTGCTTGCAGTGGGATTTAATGTAGGACAACAGTCTGCTGTGGCTCTGCCAAGGGTGCTTTGATGTGCGACTATAATGTTATAATATCGTGTCATTTTCCAATCCATATTGAACAGGTTAAACGGGGCAGATGGTTGCTGTCATGTGTTGTACACACTGGGTGGCCACTACTTTCTGGAGTAATATGTAGGATAGGATATGAAACTTAATTTCCACACCTTAATTTTACACCTCATACAATGAAATTTTGTTGGCAACCATCTACCAAGCAGCTCAGGAAAGTAAAATGACAGCCCTTAAAACATAAAAACATGTTACATGCATACATAAAACAATACATACACATCATTAAGAGTCTGTATATATGTGTGTGTGTGCCAGCAGCGACATAATTCTGCTAGTTGGCCGTGGCAAAGGTATGAGCTGTTCCCTACAATCTGTGTGTGTGTGTGTGTGTGTGTTTGTGTGTGTGGATGTGTGCAATTTAACCTATTACATCACCATTATGAATGTCATCCGAGGTCTTGACACTGCCAGATGCATGCGAAACAATCACACATGCACGCTCACACTCACACATTTATGGCTGGTTATGAAGAGGCGACAAGCTCAGCTATGTGACCATGTGGCTGTGTGAATTCATGGTTCATTTATGTGACCGTGTAATCACTGAATATCTGTCCTTAACAAAGTGATCCTAGCAGAGTGGAGATTATTATTATAGATTCATTGGACGATAAAGCCACAGGTAGAAAAGCACAGCGCCCACAGCATGGAGGGAGTTCCAGAGATTGTGTCTCCAGCCTGTTCCATCCATCAGAAAGTTGGCAAGTGTCAGGTGGCATTAATTATGGATGTGCATGTAATGGCCGAGGTGTTTGTTCAGTGAGCCTGTTCAACTGGGCGCTGGATTTGGAGAGGGATGGGTGAGAGAGGTCACACGTGAGCCCTCCACCTCTCTCTCCCCCTCTTTTCCGTTTCCTCCATCTTAGAGCAAAGACCCAGAAACAAATCACAGAAGTGCGAGGAGGAGGCAGCAGAGGAGAAGCAGAGAATTTTGATAAATAAAACATGGCGCTGAGAGAGAACGAGAGAGAAAGATGGATCATCGGGGAAGATACCGACCATTTCCACTGCCAGTGTTTGCAAGCACAGTGTACGAAGAATTCATTTGTTCGCAAAAACAGATATCTGCTTTTTTATTCATTGCTACAAGCCACGTTTTCATAGATAATATCAATCAAAAAAATCCTCCTAGTAAGATAATGCATAGGGAATATTGGCTTTTGCGACAATTTTTTGCATTTTGGATTCAGAAAGCAACACAGACCGGCAAACAAACAAGATATAACACACACACACACATATATACACTGTACACTCACACATTCACAACTGTAAATTAGCAACGGACCACCATCATCTGGGAAATTACTACGATCCTAATCATTTTCTTCATTTTCACATCTGGCGGCAGCAGTAGCGGTCTCAGCAGGCCGGGGCATGCTCTCCCTCCACTGCCCGTCCCAGGTGAGTCTCCCGGGCCTGGCTTGTCCACTTCAAGCCTCTGTCCAGCACTGGGGACCAGCTGGTTGGAGCAAGCTACTTTAATACCCCAGTTATTGGTCTTGGGAAATGGAAACACTTTAACACTGCTGCAGCTGGGACTAAACCCCATGGTCCTGTCTGCAAATTGCACTGCTCTCACAAACAAGCCCATTCAAAAGGAAGACAGTGAGAAAGGACTTCGGTGTTGCAAGAAAAGGATCATTTTAGCATGGCCTATGATTGAGTACCAACGCCTCCCAAGAACTGGACATATTCCTGATTTTAAATATGCAACAGCTCTACATATTGGCTTATAACTCCTGCAGAATGAATTAAATGTTTTACCAGTGCCCTTGCTTCCATTTCTCCTGTAGGCTGAGATATGAAATACGCCTCTTGCACACATATCTTTCCACTCTTTCACTTTTGTCATTCACTTTGCCAGTGCCGTCTCACCCCCTCTCCTCTCACTTTCCCAGTTTCCATCTAATCCTCCCATCCCCTTTGCTCTTCACTTGTCCCTATTAGCTGGTTTATGCAGAGTCCTCTATCTGGTCATTGCTGTTTGTTGTTGTCTAGACTATTTTCAGTTTGTTTGCATTTATACTCCTACTATTGATTGCAGCAGATAGCCTCTAATCTTGGTTGATGCGATGTTCACATCAGAGAGATTCCTGATTCAGATCACACCGCGGAATAAAATCTAAGTCCTATAGGCCCTGCGGTGGGAAGGTAACATGACTAACAAACTAGTGTCTCACACACACTTGAGCATTTGTGTGTGTGTGTGTGTGTGTGTGTGTGTGTGTGTGTGTGTGTGTGTATGTGCTTGCAGGGCACAAACACACAGGACACTGAATTTTTGCTCTTTCAACTTGTCTGAATTCATGGTAAGCATTGAAGGAAGAACATAGTGTGAATGGCTCACAAACATAAAAAGATTAAACTTTTGCAATTGGTTCCCAAGGGGCAATGTAGTTACCATGGCAACAATACATGCAGGAAAAGAAGTAGAGAAGATAACCCAGGTAATATAAATAAATATCAAAACTGTAAAACTCTAGCATGGTAGTGATAAAATATACAAATAGATATTATTACTAATAACAATGAGTATTACTACAACTACTACTGCATTACTATTACTAATGCTAATAATACTACTGCTACCACCACTACTACTACTACTGATACTACTAATACTACTACTACTATTACTACCTCTACTACTATTAGCACTACTACTAATATTACTACTACTACTACTACTACTGCTACTACTACTTCTACTACTACTATTAGCACTAGTATTACTACTACTACTACTACTACTACTACTACTACTACTACTACTACTACTACTACTAATAATAATAACAGTAATAATATGTGTTTTATTCCTTTTTATAAGGAGATTTTTGTGGGAGTTTTTCCTTGGCCTCACCAGGGTCTCAGGTTATGGGTGTCATATCCATTTATTGCTGCCATAATGCGGGCGTTGGGAAGCCCTTGAAGGTTGTAACAGCGACCAGCGGCAAAGCAAAGTACCTTGAGTTGACTTTCATCTCTCCTGCAGAGCCTCAGTAAACTCAGAGCACGCTGTTCTGTGTTACTGGGCCACAAGGGCACCGTCCTAGATTGTGTTGTGAAAAATATCAGTGGGGGGAAGACATTGGGGGAAAACGTCAACTCTGTCCTACAGCGACCCCTGGTGGTTGGTCTTCGTCACCACAGCCTCCTGAAGCAGCGGCGAACAGGGAGCGGGCGGGCGTGGGTGATCCTGGCGCAGCAGCTGGCAGCTTTTCAGACCGACAGGCCCTTTCCAGGAGGCTGAGGTGTGTTTCTGCGCCAGAGCAGCTCGTTGCCTGTGGTTGTAAGGTAAGTCAGAGAGTGTTTACACCGTTGTGTTGCTGGTTCGCACCGTTATTCGGCCTTGCCCCGGGTGCAGCTGAATCCATCAGACCCATGTTGCTCCGCCCTTCGCCCGAAGCCACTGATATGGGAATATTGACCCTTTGTTTAAAAATTATCATTACAGACTTGTTTATTATTCCCATTCCTCTAGCATGGCTGATGTGTAATAGCAGATCAGGCTTTATTTTTGCACTCTAACTCCAGATAGGCTAATGCTATTTCTCTGCGACATGGATGGAGAGCACAGGCCGTATCCTTATTTAATAATAAACGCAGCTTCCTCTACTTGGCTCATTTCCATCGATTTTGGTGTTGAAAACAGTCTATGTCGAAGAGTTTGTTTGTCCTGTACGTGGGAACCTTGCTTCGCAGACAATCTGTTTGTTTACTATGTGTACATAAATAGAAGACAATGTACCAATGTTTTGGTAAGCAGCCATGAGATGGCAGCATTGACACGCACGGCTTGTCTGCAGCTTAAAACTGCACTGTCACTGATGATGGTTTGTGGCTGATAATATAGCATGAAGATAAAGATGCAGTGGCAACTGTTGTGCTCAGAATTTAGTATGCATATTCAATTTTGAGCATAATATCACCTGTTACTACCTTACTACAATATCAAGAAGAAGAAACTATTTTAGTGACATGTATAGAGATCATATGTTAAATAATCAAAAAGATTGTAATTTCTTTGAACTGCATTGTAATATAAGGTATGATTAAGTAGAAATTTTCAGATTGTTTCTTGATTATTTCCCCAGTTTGTTTCAGATATTTTAATAAGTGTTTGCTGTGGATCATAGCTGAATTGTGCATCCCCACAACTCCCTATCATGAGACAATAAGTGAATTATTTCCCAGCCCCACATTTTACTACTTCTCCCTGCCTTTTCCATTCTGTGTGTATCTTATTTCTGATCTACAATTTTGTTTTTCAGGACTTCACATTGATCCCTGGTGTGCTGAGCCAACACGATCGGCTCTTGACCGACAGACGGGTCACCCTGCACTGTCACCATGGGCTTCTGGGCTACATCTGCCGCTCTGCTCTGTCTGCTGCTGGGGGCCGTAGCAGCCAGTCAGCTCCCGAAGACAGGTGAGAGGGCAAGCATGTAGCTGAGGATGTCATATCCTGACAGACGAGGGAGAGAGCTAGATGGTAAAAGGAGGTCAGGGTGACAGTAGATGAGAATATCATTTCTCTGCTCAGCAGCAAGACTTTGCCTCTGAGAGATGGAGACAGTATAATGACAGCAATGAGCATGAGCTGTCTTTTCACCGGATTTATGGAAGTGATTGTATCAAATATCTGGTGTGCCAAAATGAAAGTGTCAATTCAGAAAAAGTTGTGACTTTTGGACTATGCCTGACATCATCTTATGATTGTGTATTATAATACTGTACAGATGGTGTGCTTTACAAAGTATCCAATAGGGCTGGATGAAATATTGATATTATATCTATACTGTGATATGAGGCGAGATAATGTTGGGGATATAGCATGAAGATTGACGTTTTTTAATGGCATCATTACAGTAAAGGGATATAATTTTCTGCTTGGTGGTCATATCCATATCACTAATGACTGTTTATCAAAAATCCCATGGAAATATGCAGATGTCCTATGGAAGCACCATTAGTCATCTCTACAATGTTGAAGATACAGTGTTACTTGATTTTGTCCATTTTGCACAGCCCTACTAGCCATACAATAACAGACTATTAAGTAAAGTGTAGTCATGATTTCCATGTGGTTGGCAAGTTGAGGGAGTGAGAAGGGAGTCTTCCTTTTAAGCAGAAGATCAGATGAGGTCAGGCCCCCGTGCTGGGAAGCATTTACTCTGCTCAGGAGTCTTTGAACAAGACGCTGAATCCCTACCAGCTCCAGGGCCACTGTTCTGTATCTGAGCCTGAGAAAAGAGAATCTCCCTGTTTTGATCAAGAAGTATCTCATTTTTCTGAGTAATTGTGCAAAGTAGTGCATGTGAACCTGTTGAAAGCCCAATTTTCCCTTCAGTGTTCTTGGACAAGCAGCATGCCAGCTCGGTGATCTCCCGTCAGAAGAGGGCGAATGCGGGTAACGAGGAGAAGTTGATGCCTGCCAACCTGGAGAGGGAATGCCTGGAGGAGGTGTGCAGCTACGAGGAGGCCAGGGAGATCTTCCAGGACTCCTACCGCACGGTGAGCAAAGGCATTTCACAACACCACTTCTGTGTCACACAATCTGCTGCTCTCTTTGTGACTGAATAGAGAAAATCATTGTTTGGCTTCAGCCGCACACTTACCATGTAAACTTTGTCTTCCAGGATATCTTCTGGTCCGTCTATATTGGTAAGTTATGTGCTTAAATAAATTTCGGTCACCCTATACTCAGTGGTGGTTTCAGATCCTCTCCTAGACGCACTGTGTGTGTTTCAGATGGAGACCAGTGTGCGGAGAAGCCCTGCAAGAATGGAGCCTTGTGTTCCGACAGCGTGGGAGGTTACGATTGTGTCTGCAAGTCAGGCTTCTCTGGGGTCCACTGTGAGACAGGTGAAAGGCACACATGGATCATAGCTCGAGTGACACGTGCAAGTTATTTTTCATCTGATTGGCAGGTGCTGCAGTTTAGTTTTGTCCTCTCTTGTGCACTGTACAGACCAGACCGTGTGTGTCCTGGATAAGACCAAGGGTTGCTCCCAGTTCTGTAAGCCAGGCTACTTGTCCTACGAGTGTTCTTGCGCCCGGGGCTGGAAGCTCGATAACAAGGACAAGAATAAATGTGTGCCTGCAGGTACGTGGGCCTCACCCTCCCTGTGATGTCTGTTTCCCGTATTAAAGAGAAAAAAAATGATGATCTTGCTCTCTTCAGTATTATTTGTCACAACAAATATGATGAGGCTAGTTCTGCCCCCTGCCCCCTTCTTGTTAAATCATCTATCACAGACCCCCCCAGTCGACTGGGGTTCTTGAGTCAAGTTGTTTTTTTTGTTGTTGTTGTTTTTTAAGACAGTCAGTGTGCATTGCAAAGGGACTGCATTACTGTAGGCACTTACAAATAAAAGGAATAAAACTACCGTCTTGTTACTTAAACAAACAGGCCCAGGATTAGCAATCCATTGTGTGTCTGTATTTGAAAATGCCTGACAATTAAAATCTTCATGCAGCTGTCTTAATGCATTTGATACATTTTACTATTAATGCTCAGCTATATTGCTGTTGCATTTGTTGATGATTGATTGTGATTTTATTACTATTATTATTATTATTGTTAACATGGCCAGGATGTAAAATAACAAGTAGTTGAACCGTAGTATTGAATGGCCAAATTTGATTCGACGGAGGAAATTCTGACTTGGGGACTGCCCTGGATGAAGCGTGTGCTCTGTCAGCTTTCCTTCCTGTCCCACACATCTCTCTCTCTCTCAATTCAATTCAGTTGTCAGTGCAATTCTGCTTTATTGGCATGAACAAATCTGACATGTTGTTGCCAAAGTGTTTCACAAGAACAGTTAATACAGTTATATATTTTTCATTGATTATATACATTTTAATATGTGTGTGACATCTCATTTCTCTCTCTCTCTCTCTCTCTCTCTCTCGCTCCCAGACCCATCCCCCTGTGGGAAGGTAAACAGCCTGAGTCAGTGGGAGAACAGACAGTCCGAAAACGTCCGCAGCAACTTTGAGGGACTCATCTGTGGTTCCATGGAGTGTCCCTGGCAGGTAGAAATACAGACACAAACCCACACACTTCATAAGCAGATCACAACTACACAAGTGTTAGAGAAGCTGTTTTTTGACATTTAGCCAAAATTGCGAGAAGTGTTGTGTTTTTTCCCCCAGTGTCTCTTTGCTGCATCTCATGGGGTTTGTGTTGTGTTTCAGGCTATCCTGAAGAGTGCTGAGTCATCAGGTTTCTGTAGCGGAGTCATACTGAAGGAGAACCTGGTGCTGACCTCAGCTCAGTGTGCCCACAAATACGACTCCTTCCAGGTGGCTGTTGGTAAGTGGGCAAGAGACATAACACTACTGCTACTACAGCATATTTCATCTTTTTACATAATTTGACTGTTTGTTATATTTCCAGTGAGATTATCAGATAACAGTGTTGGATATGTGCATAGTAAGAACAAAAAAAAATATTTTAAAGTGTGCATGCTCATTGCAGGACGAGATAAACTAATTAGACTAACTAGAATGAGTATATGAATGTAGATTTTCTTTGCATAAAACATTGACGAAATTGAAAACCCAAACAGAACCAAATCAGTGACACCAAAAGTATTAAAATGGAGAGATTAAAATAGATCACATTGCCACCAACTTGTTTGTGTGTGTGTATGTGTGTGTGTGTGTGTGTGTGTGTGTGTGTGTATGCACATGTATGAGAAACTACATGATCCTAAACACCCTCCCATTCCAATGTATTTTCAGGAAAACGTCAGACCACCTATGAAAACGGAGAGCAGACGCTGGTTGTGAAAGTCTCTCACATCCACCCGCACTACACGGTAGGTCGCCCCGAGAATGACCTGGCTATTCTTGAGCTCCGCGAACACATCGTCTTCAAGAAAACTGTCGTTGCTGCCTGCCTGCCTGAGCGTGACTTTGCTGATAATGTGCTGATGACCGGAGAGTTCTCCGCCGTGGTCACAGGTTGGAAAGACCCCACAGAGGGAGTGGAGGTCCAGGGCCCACTCACATTCAACAACCTGGCATACAACCGCCTTTCTGAATGTCTGGTCACACACCCTGGCCTGATCACCAATAAGATGGGTTGCACCGCTGCCCGGACCAACGCCGACTGCACCATGGGCTCCGGCAGCCCCCTGCTCACCCTCTACAGGGATGTGTTCTTCCTGACTGGAGTTGTCAGTCAGCCACCAGGGGGCGACTGCAGAAAAGGCTACATCTTCCAGAAGGTGTCACGCTTCCTGGGCTGGATCCAGCCTCTGATGGACTCGCGCTAAGATGGGGAATCAGGGATGTGAAGGGAAGGAGGGAGAGAGGTCCTGGAAATCTAATGAGAAGAGAGTGTTTAAGGACCAATGATAAGAGATATAAATGGTAATAATAAAATGGAACGGTGCAGGTGAAGGACTATAAAAAACAGGGAATCAGATGGACACTTGTAAGTCAGTCTTTTCAGTAGTATTTATCCTGTTGCCTTTGAATAATATCCATGTCTCACTTTACTACACTCTTATAACAGCCTTCATATTTAGCAAGTGATGGTAATTTTCTTTGTGAACTTCCTCGTCCGTCCATGGGGTGGCTCTCTGTCAACAGATATAACACGACTGAGATGCACTCTTGTACCTACCATATTTAGCTCCAGGCCAAAATACGGCTACAGAAGCAGTAAATTATGCAGCATGCATTTTGCTATGTGAACACAGGCTTCCTTTTGGTACCTTTTTTAAGTGCTGTTGTTTTTCCTGACTGTTGTACCGGTTGACAAGCACTGACTGTGTTCATCGCTAATGTGAGAATGTAATAAACCCTAACACTAGACTGGATGTCAGTTCTGTATCATGTATTCAGCATATACCTGAGAGATCGAGATATCATGGGTGTCGGTGCCACTGAAATTACCCACCACATAAAAAATCTTTTTTACTTTAAATGAAAGTGGAAAAAAGGGGCCAAAACTTTAAAGTTGCACTTCTCACGATTAAAAAAAAAAGCCATGAATTTAGCTCTTACTATACACTATTTTGTCCTCATCACTCAACTCTATATCCCCTTTTTGTCTCAGATATTGAGCTGCCCTCACTGTCACATTCCCCTGTGTTGTCTGGCAACATTTTCCCACAGACACTGGCCCTCCACGATCTTCTCACAGCCTCCCAGAGCCGAAGCTGCTCCTATGTCACGGACAGAGAGAAAAGGAGAGGGCGAAGAATGGGAGAGAGAGAGAGAGAAAGTAAGAGACCCCAAAACAACAAAAACCTGGCCTGCCACTTTTGATCGGATGCTTGAAAAGGACAGCTCTGAAAGCAGGGGCCCGCGTTGGCCGTTGCCATGGCGTTCACCTAGGAGATGGCTCCTTGCTCCCAAAAATGGCACTGCTCCTTTAGTGGGCCGTCCAGTGGAGATTAATTTGAGTGGCACTCCTTCCTTCCTGCGTCTGGCCTAACTCTCTGGCTGTGGCACCGCGAATTATATGCCCATGCACACAAACGCCCATAAAAACACACACACACACACACACAAAATTGCAGCTAATGCTCAGGTTCGTCTGTTGTAAGCCACAGAACTCACTAAGATGGTGCTTTTAAGTTCTGTCATATGTGGCACCCAAATATCAAACAGCCACCTTGTGCGTTTCAGTTTCCTGCATGAAGCACAAATGTGGAGGAAATGACATGACATGAATGCTGAGAGAGAGAAAACCGGGAGAGGGAAAGAGGGGTGAGAGATATTTGACAGGCTGAGAAAGCAAAGAGCTGGTGGAAGAGGCAGGGAAAAAGTCGATGGACTCGCATATTTAGGATTTAGGATGTTCGTAGAGAGAGGAAGTCAGATGATGTGGTGGCAGATTGATGGATATGTTTTGGAGGTGAATGAAAAGGCCTGGTAGAGAAATATTAGTGAGGCCATTACTGATGGCAGAGGTAAGTGAGAACACTTAATAGCAAAGCTTTCACTTTCACCCTGCATAAATCATATGTTGTTGTTGGACAGGATGGTAGACAGCTGCACACACACACACACACACACACAGATAAAGTGTTGATATAGTAGAATTTCACTTTAATGTGCTACATTATCAGTATACTTGTACATCTGGCTACTGCCCTACTAAATCAGTAATCCCCCACTCTTGCAAAAAACCCTACAACTAACCACATGCTGTGACCTCAAATCCCCCTTCATCTCCCTGTCCTATGTGTTTGTGTGTGAAAGAGTGTGTGCAATGTGTGTGTGTGTGTGTGTGTGTGAAGTACATGTACATGCATGAGTGTGCTTTGGGGGTCTGGAAGCAACATCAAATGACAGTGTTCAGGCAGGATTATTGGACTGTGTGGTGTCTGACTGCGTGCAGGGTGTATGCAGTGTGTCTGACTGAGAGTGTGTATGTTGTGACTGACTGTGTGTGTGTGATGAGTGCTGTGCTATCTGTGAAGGCATGCCTATGATCTTGTCCAATAATCCCCCACCCCCCGAATTCGTGTCCCAAATATTTTGCACCCAGGATCCCGCCCAGGCACCCTTCCTTTCTGTCTAACTTTGCCCAGAGAACTGGCTCTCCAGTAGGATAGGGTGACAAAGGCCCCAACCACTCACCACCCACCCCTTTGCTCAAATGGATGGTGCCCCGTGCCAGACAGAATCAGCTTCCACTCAGCTGGGTAATTGTGCAGGAAGGTGGAGGTAACGTGGGTTCTCCAGGGGCTGGAGTCCTGACTCGGCTGGGATGGTCGATGGAGAGGGAGAGAGAGAGAGAGTCAGGCAGACAGACAGAGAGAGACAGAAAGAGGCTCGTCTTTTATGTAACCCCGCTGTGGTCTTCGGTCATGTAGGCACACATCATCCTCAAAAGAGCTGAGCCTTGCACAACTCCAGCATAATGATTAGTAAGCCGGGATATTGACTTTTCTTAGATTCCACCATCATCATTGCTCATTTGCCCCGCTCAGAAAAGAGCATCACCTGTCCTGCTCTCACCTAATCTGATCCTTAAGACAGGCTTTCAAAACAATAAGCCACTTATCAATATGCTGCCATGGTGACTGCATGGCAGTGGAGCAGGGCAAAGTCCGTGAACTGCCTTTATTCCACTGACCTCACCCTGACCTTCTGAGGGATTAAATCCCGTTCAGAGCCACTGAGAAACCAGAGGAGCCATCAAATGGTCTCCAAGGCTCGCTGAATGAAGACAAGTGGGCTCTCTGATCCGTGTGGTTGTCTTTGAAGAGGCCAGATAAGTCTGAGTGTGTGTGTATGTGTGTGTGTGTGTGCCTGGGAGCCTGTCCAAATGTGTAATGTATTGTGGTGTGAGGTTCATTTTGGTGTCCCCACATGACAGGAAGTTGCATTCCTGTGTGTCCTGTGTGTGTTTGTTCACCTCTTCCTCACCATGTATCTGTGTATATTTACATATACACATATGCAAATAAATATGCTTGCATTTTTTTTTTAAGTTGCCCTGGCGCGGTCACATTTGGTCGACCTTTAGTATCTACCCTCCTTCTGCAGGGGATATGCTACTCCTAAAGGTCACGCCCCTTGTGTGGGCTTCAGTGCTCTGAGTGGCCAGTGACAGCCAGAGGGCTTAAGTCACTGTGGCAATGTGGACAGATGAGGTCAGGATTATCCCTCCCTCCATATTACCTTTATTACCTTGGCGACCAAGTCAGCACATTTCACCACCACACAGCCTGCCGATAAGGAATGCATGTGGAAAAAAATGTGTGTGTGTGTGTGTGTGTGTGTGTGTGTGTGTGTGTGTGTGTGTGTGTGTGTGTGTGATTGAAGCGGGAGCTGATTTACTGTGGCAGTAGCCCGATGTATGGATATAGACCGACAGTCACTGAGACCCTGCTGCCTGTGTGCACACTGGTAAATGTATGTTTGCATACAGGTATGATATATGTGAGCTCTTCTATTATTTATGTATGGCATTACAAAAATAAGAAACAGGTTTCCCAAAATGGCAGAAGGTCAAAGCTACAGGATAAAAACTTTACAAACACAAATATATAAGTTACATATACATACAGACCAACTGCAGTGTGTTTCAAGTATTAACTCTTCATTCCTCTCTGTTAATACTGCAAGCAAGTGGTTTGTATGGACTATTAACTTACATATTTGTGTCTGAAACAAGGTGCTTATTTGAAGTCTATAATGAATATTTTTTGCATTACATTCTGGCTTACCCATGTTACACAGACAGGATGTAATATTAGACAAGCCACCTTACATCCTCCACCTCTGTAGGACCCACCGTGGTCAGCGAAACAGGGGATGCGTGTCTGGCAACGAATCGCTCTTCAAAATTAGAGGCGCTTCCTGCTCATTTTGGACACCTGCATCCTGTCATAGTTAATACTTCCTGTGAGGTCATGGGCTCTCATCCTGACATTTGTCACTGCGTGCAGATGTAGCATAAAGCCCATAGGTCATCTGTCCTCTGTGGTGAGACTTGGCCAAGTTTCTGTCACGGTGTGGCTCACTTGGTGAAATTCGACCTGTGACATCTTCGACGTGCTGTTTGAACCAACGGGGGCCCAGGCTGGCAGTGGAGTGGCAGCCGAGCAGAGCCTTGAGGAGGTGAGAGGAGGCACGAGAGGGAGACAGAAAGAAAGAGACATACAAAAGACACAGAAAGAGGGACAGACACAAAAGAGGCAGAAAATGTGAGATAGTTACAAATTTTAGGGAAGAGAAACAGGCGGATACAAAGCGACAGAGGATGAGAGAGTGCATTTGTGCGCGGTAAATTCTCCAAAAGGAAACATAACAGACAATGCCATTGAAGCTGTCATTTCCTATACACACTTCAAGCCTTTACTCTCCCTGGTATAAGACAATAAGTCACCTGGCAGGGCCAAACTTAGATTTGTCTGTAAAGCTAAATTAGTCAGTGACTGAGCCTCCCAAATGATCACATTGTCCCAGAGTTACCTTGTCACCCTCTATAAATACTGAGGCAGGAGTCTGGCTATAGTCTATATTGATCTGACCCTCAACCCCATGACAGCACTATAAATGTAAAACACAAATGTGACAGCACACACACACAAACACACACACACACTGGGAGATATGCTAAGAGTATCATATTCAGCTGCAGTGTGGAATAGTGGAATTGTGCAAGTGTGTATGTATGTTTGATCTTCCTCCTCTCTATATAGTTTGTTTTATTTCACAGGAATTAAAGGACAGCATTGGTATTTTCTGACCCATGACATATTACTTCTTCACTCATGTAAGAAGTACGGGCTCTGAAATGTACTCAGAGTATAAGAAGTAGCCCTCTGAAGGATTTTTCTGCAGCCTTTTTTCCAACAAGCAGCTCTTTGTGTTAATTATTAATGAGGTAAGAGGATAAGTTCAAAGCAAACTAAGGAGTAGGGAGTGAAGGTAAAAAAAAAAAAAAAGTTGCTAGAAAAATAAATACTCAAGTAAAGTACAGATACCTGAAACCTTTGTTCAG
>OMLB01029281.1:0-12235 GCA_900302555.1 Myripristis jacobus | reverse complement strand
CTCTGCGACAGCTTATGTGCATTGCTTCCATGAGTGTTCATTGCATATCAGCGAAAGGAATCACAGAAAGGAGTTACGAACTTCTGTCATTCCTTTCACTCTCAGTTTCTCCCTGCTCGGGGATCGTTTTGCACAAAATTAACACATTTCTTGTGACGCACGAGTGGTGAGTGTATTGTTTCTTATACCAAAAGACCTTCACAAATTTTCATAGAGGCGCATACACAAGTGCACCCCCCACACACATGCATACACACACGCGCACACACACACACACATACACATACACATTCCCTGTCTATCTCTGAGGTGCATACTTGCATACTTGGTTGTTGGAAGAGGACAAGAATGGGATTAAAATGAGATTAACTGGCTTTGAAGGTTCCTTTGGAGGATAAAGGAAGTCACCTTCAACAGTAATGTATGCTATCCATTGTTATGGCGTGTATGCCTGAGAAACTAACTTGGCAACTTACTAAATTATAGCCCATAACAATATATATAACTCATAACCATGAAATATAAACTCTCCTGCTGTCTCTGCTCAGGGGACCAAGTAGCTAGAGTGTCAACTTGGTAACAGACTAATGACTCTTTTAGTAACAGCAATGATAATAATTCATAAGTGCGACTGGGAGGTTGTGACTGTGACAGAATTAGCCCTTGTGCCAGGGTATGACTTGTAAATAAAACACGAAAGATGGGAAAGAAGTTCACCCCACAACATGATGAGGGTAAATTGTGAAGTGTGGCGTGGCTGCCCGCAGGCGAAAGCACACCGAGTTTTTTCACATGGGTTTTTCTGGTTGGCAGCAGCTGTCTTCTGCCAATTAGAAGCATTGTGTGTGTGTGTGTGCGTGTGTGTGTGTGTGTCTCCATTGTCCTCACCCCTTGGGCACATGCCGCCTCAGCCTAAGCAGTGGTCTTCCCAATGCACATTCACAAATACACACACACACACACATACACACAGCAGATCCCATAGTCTACTGTCACCCATGTCCCCACCCCCAGTATCCCCCGAGCTGCTCTAGGGTACACAAACACACACTTACTCCCTCTGTCATCAATTCAGACCTAACTGCTGTCTAAATATGGAACACGCCGCGGTGAGGAAGAAAAGGAGAAGGAGCGGCAGGAAAAGGAAAGCTGCAAAGTTGCTGAAAACGGAGGACAAGATAGCAGCTGAAGTGGACATCACAATCATGTTTCTCTTCAGCGCAACGCTTCCGCTCGTGATGTAACGCGGTGGACACGATGTGATGCAGCCTCTCAGTGGAAGAAATCACTCCTGTCTCGCAAATGGATCCTTTTCAAGTGGTGGATCAGATAAGACGGATGAAGTGGGTTTGCAGCTTTTGTGGTCAAAAAGGGTTGCCGGTTTGAGATATGCTGAGGGCAGTTGCTTCCGGCAAAGTCCCATGTATACACCTTCATATACAGCTCTGAGTGAAGTTCTTGAACAGCCGACCGCTAATACTACCTGTGTATTCTTACACTTACAAATCCATTCAAAGTGGTCAGATTAAAACATATTGTTAAAAAGATCACTCATACATTTATTTTTAATTGTGACGGTTTCTAGTGGATTAAATTACAGTGAAATTAAACTATTTTTCATTTTGCTGAGGACCCACTGGAAGCCCATTAAGGACAGCCATGGGTCCACTGCTGCAGTCAATAGACATACTCAAAAATCTAATACACAGTGTGGCACAGGTTAAAATAAGCTAATGGGATTGGGCTGGTACGAAGTTGGTTCAGCTCACTCCTCGGGTACAAACACTATCCTGTTCTCTTGGACAGTATTTATAACCTAAATATCATATATGGAAATGTACGTCCAACATACACTATGAACACATGCTTCCTCCTCAGTTTTTGGAGTCACCAGCCACCACTGTCACGTGTGATGGTACAGTAAATGTATCATCACATGCACTACATTTCCGTATGGGACACACAAAAAAAACTTATCTGGGGGACAAAGAAGTACCGCTTTAAAAGGTGCCATGTGCTGTAAACATTTTGAAAGATTCATATAATTCCAGTAAACAAATGAGACTATGGGGGAAAAAGGCAGCTCCTCTGCCCTGCATTTTACTTCATCTCATTGTGTGCCACCAGGTCAGATTTTGTGGGACATCTGTTGGATGACTTTATGGCGCAATAGCAGATTTTCTGGCCCAAGATGATGAGTGGGTTATGTGCCGCCTCAGGTTTCCCAGAGCTCATCTGTTGGAGCTGTGCGCTGAGCTGGGCCCACTGTTACAACGACAGCCGTGAAGAGACCCTGCCACTCGTGTGTTTTTGTCCCATCTCTGTGATCTGTAGCTCACACACTTGCATTGTACGCACTGATGTGCCTCTCTCCCTCGCTCTTGTAGTCACACCATTTGTTTTTGTCTTCTCACTTTTTCTTTTTAAATGAAGCATTACATTACTTATTTACTCCCTGTGTAAAGTAATTTGTTACACTACTTGTAACATTGTCGTTGCATTACTCTGCAACATCGCCTGAGATGCACTGCTGTGTAATTGCCAGCTAACAATGTAACAGTTGGTGATCCTACTGTGGAAATAGGCAACATGTCCTTCACTATGTTCGATGCTACAAACCTGTTCATCTCTGCTTTTGCTACCTGTTGAAAATCAAGCTTTGGCTGCTTGGTCAGGGTTGGCACACACTCAGCCTGAGCATCACTCTGGGTCCCTGGGTCTTTCACTAACTAGCCTTGTGTTAGCATGCTGCCTTTGAGATCTGATGTGTTTACAGCAGTGGAGCTTGTTTCTGGCCTGGGCAGAGTCTGCACTTTACCGTCATGTTCTTGTCCTTTTGCACAGTAAATTGGAGGTAATGTGCATATCTCTTTCAAAAGCTGTAGACCACTTGACCATTTTTGTCCTGTCTCCCGCATGAGCTCTAGCCAAAGTCATGAGAGGTCAGGAGATTGCTGCACAAAGGTGCATGAAAGGCACATTAGATGATTTTTTTTTCTATCCACCCATTATGCAGACAATTGAAGAACTTATGTAATGCAAGTAACTACATAATTGTTTGATTAGAGACTGTAATGTGATTACTGAATTTAGCAGTCATGACACATTACTGACAAATGTATTGTAAATACGCACCCCCAACACTGCTCACAACAAACTGACTTTATGGCTTCAGTCACTCTTTGCCACCCTACATAGTTTATTTTGTTGGCAATGCCAGTGTTAAGACCTTGAAACAAAAATGGTTGTCTTCTTCTCAACCTCTCCAACCATTGTTTCAGTTTCACATTTGGTGAGACTGTGTTTTTTCTTTGATGTCCTTTTCCTTGCCATGTCTAGAGAAATGAAGGAGTTGCAACTCAAAATAACACTGTATCATGTATGCCTGATTGTGGGAGTGGGCATTAGGGTCATGCGAATAATTCCTCAGTGACTGAGTTGTATAAAACAGAACAGTGCAGCAACAATTTTGATGCAAGAAATGCATATGTGTATTTCAGCTTTTGATTTAGTCTTGAATCTACAGAGTTTGAAATGGTAGTGTTTGGGCAGATATTTTTCCACTGTCTTGTCTACTGAGAGAATATATTTGATGGCTCACAGACTTCATTTTTAACCTCAAAATAGAAATAATGGATGGATGGATAAAAGCCTGAGTGCTCAGAGGTCCCCTTGCCAGACTGCCCCCCTCGCTCCCACAGCACAAGAGTCTCTGAACGAAACACAGTCACACAAGCAAACATGTGCACACGAGTAAGCTCTAACAGGAGCGTGTGCCAGTCTTGACAGCTGTGTTTGTGAAGAACCTCTGGGCCCTGAGAGAGACCGGCCTGCACATCCCTGCTGTTGGCCTGACTGTGGCCAATAGTGAATGTGTGTGGGCACACGCACACACACACACACACACACACACACACGCACATACACACATACACGCACATGCATACACACACAGTCAAAAAACACAATAAGACTCTCACAAATGGACAGCAAGACCTACAATGTGAGAATGTCCAAATACAATTTTCAGGTGACCCCCACCATTACCGCTCACCAAATACACACACACACACACACATCTAAAATTGCAAGCATCCATAAAATCATGAATGGGACGTACATTGCACTTTCCTCCAACTCAAAAACATTATCACTCCAGTGAAAATAAAAGAGGAGAACACTACTAACCACCAACCAAGCCTCTTACACAAGACAGAGGGGCCTGAAAATGACAGCAGTCTGCTGGAAGGTCACAGCCTGTGCACTACATATCCATTTGGGCTTTTTGGCACAGCGATCTGCTATGATAATGGCTGCCTGGAGGGGGAACTCTCTGGATGGATGGAGTTGTTTTAATCTCAGAGTGGCAGACCTCTGTGACCTTGTCAGGAGGTGTCCTAGGTCCGGGTGACTGACGAGACTCCCCACAGGCACGGCACAGGGAGCACGACTCACGTCTGATGTACTGGAGAGTGGTGGGAAGAGAAGGATGAGGCAGAGAGCGTGCAGAGCTCACTTCTCAGGCGGTGATATGAGAGAATTATGGAGTGAAGTGAAGACAAAGGCGGGATAAAGAGGGGTATGATACTCAGGTTCAGATATAAGAGACATGGAGATAAAGCAGTCTGATGAAAGTCTGACGAAACTGTGTAAAAATGAGCAGAACGTCTTAAAATGCAAATAACGTGCTCTGTGCCAAAAAGTGAGGAGATACAGGTCGCCACCACAAAAGGATTAAATGGAGGGGAGAAGAGTAGAAAGTGGCAGCAGTTTGACATTAAAGTGGACACTAGACTGGATGGGGATGTGGTCCTTTACAGGCACTAAGGTGCTGCCCCTCCTGCAATTCCAATTGTGAGATACATATTTTAATTAAAAAAAAATCGTTTTTGTTGTTGTTGTGTTGTTGTGTATAAATTTCAGTTGTTACTCTTTCATAAAATTATTACAGAAACATGCGATAATTAATGAAAAAGTGCTGCCAACACTCTTTGCCTGTGTGCCAAAGGGCAAACTTTTCCTCGCCCGGTGGCAGTATGTGAGTAATATGGTCGGCTCTCCCTGGTGGCTCCTGATTGATTGACACTGCTGGTTGACATTGCATGCAGAAAATAACTGGATCCGGGGCAGAAAATATTCCGCCCAAGCAATGTTGCCAGATTGGGCGATTTTCTGCCGCAGGCCATATAGGAAATACAGTCATAGCAATGTGTCATGTCTTTTTGTGTATTTATTGTTTTGGATGTTGATGAATCCGTTGTTTTGAAGTTGTGATACTGTGGTGATAATTGTGAAGTGAACGCAGTTGCTACGTCGCTACCAAAAGATTATTGTTAAAAGTTTTAGAAACCACTGGCCTTGCTGCTAGCCAGTAGTAGCTGGATCTCCACTACACTGTACAGTGTGCACAAACAGCCAAAATACACAGAGCTACCTAGAGCTGTAGCCCCGGCTGGAGGAAAGGTTACGGAGGAAAGTTATGGCAGCTTTAAACAAAGTTTTGGTGGCCTAAAACTTTAATCTCAGCCACAGCTGTTAGTTGGCTTTCATGTGACAAAGAGGTGAAATGGCAGGAACAGTTTGTGTCATTATCATAACGATAGAGGGAGATATTGTTGACAACTTAGCATCCATAAAATATAAATGTGTTTAAAAGTTTGTGCACATTTTACAAAGTTATGTTAGACTGTGTTGAGACAAAGAGAGATAACAAGGGTGGGGATATACAATGGCAGAGAAAGGAAGACTAAAATGTATCATCCCCATATACATGTGAGTGCAATAAGGAATTTGTTTATTCAGACATTCACCAGAGATGTTAAAATGCAGGGTCAGTCATTTCTAACATATCTTGATCATGTAATAGTTGAGTTAGTTGAGCTACAACACACTAGGCTAATCTCTAACCATCAAAGCTGCTTCCAAGCATAGTAATAAAGAGGGGACTCGATGATGTAGCAAAGAGAAGAGAGAAGAAAGAGAAGAAATTGCTTTTTCTTGTGCATATTGCATGTGGATAAATAGAAAAATGAGTGTGTTCTGCAGTTACAAACGTTGGAGTCTCGAGAATGTTCCAGCTGAATCTACACTGCCAACATTTGCACAAGTCTAAATTTATGGTGTTGTGATATATGGGAAACAAGAGATGGAGCTACAAGTAAATGGAATCGTAAATGGAAGCAAAAGAATAATTTATCTGGGCGATCACACATTTGTCTCAAAAATAGCAAAAGCATGGGGAAAAAAACGATTGAGAATCGTTATTTTTTTGTGCTTTTGTAATTTTTTGGAACACTAAGTCTGTTGATTACCCAGATAATTTATTCTGTTACTTGCATTTGCCTGGTGGCTCCATCTCCCATTTGTGTGTTTTTTTGCCCCTGAGCAGATAATATTTGACATACTTCTTTCTTTCCTAGTACACTTTCTTTTGATTGGGACATGCAGCATGCACACACACACACATAGACACACACACTTGATTCAAGTGCTCTTTTTATTGCACTCCAGGACTTCACTTTCCCTTAAAATGTAACTTCATTAACACTCTGTCAGAGCACATTGTTGCTTTGCTGAAGCCAGACCCCCACTGCATGCAGTGCCAAAATATAGCACCTGGTAACCAGGCAATAAATATTCTCAGTATGCAAGGAATGGAGACAAGGAATGTGTTCAGCTCAATCAAATTATGGCAAAACAGGACAAGAGTTAATTTTCTTCTGTCCACTCAAGAGATCACATCTTCATGCTGACTTCAATTTATGGACACTGCTGCACCTTGCATGATCCCATTTAAATGTTGTGAAAACTGTATAAAGTCATCTCCTAGGACTCAGTGTGACTTCAGGAGTGTAGAGGCCAGATTGTCTGCTTCAACCTTACACCTTGGCTACCTTGGCTTCCACTCTACAAATGTAAAATTAGACCAGTCTTCTGTTTTTTTTTGTTGTTTTTTTGTTTGTTTGTTTGTTTGTTTTTTATACATGATGTGCACAGCCCTTTTACACAGAAATGAGTCATAAAGTTTTTAATTGAAGTACCAATATACAGGAAATAACTTTAGCTCTGATCACCTTGTCAACATTTGTTTTGATCGCCCTGTCGGCATTTGTTTCGCCAGTACCAGCTGGTGGTCGCTTAGTACCTTTATCCCTTACATAGCATGTTCACAGTACTGTGCTGGGTCCCCAAACTGAAGGCACAATCCCACACAATCCCAAAACGAGCACTCACCATCTTATTTTACCTCCTCATTACACAACCCTGTGCTCGTGTGCTCCAGGTGCAGCCAGGGAACAGAACTGAAGGTTATGTGTTCAATGTGGCCAAGGCCTTAGAGTGTTTCATTAGAAAATAACAGGGTGTGAGTGGTGTGTGGATATTGTTGGATGTCAGATGAATGAAAGGGTCAATTATCAAGAACCTTGATGGCTGGTTGTGCAACACACATTTTGCCTGCAGAACAAGACATCACATCCGCTCACCTCACATGATGCCAGTCATATAAAACAATCACTGGCTCATCTAGGCACAAGAGAAGAGAAGAGAAGAGAAGAGAAGAGAAGAGAAGAGAAGAGAAGAGAAGAGAAGAGACCACACAAGGCAATACAGACTACTCTCACAGTCACACTTGATATTACTGGCCTGGTCACACCAATGTACTGGCTGTTATGAATGTGATGTGCCTGTTTTCCTTACTGCCTTGCACATCTTTCCAGTCAAGCCCTTCATAGGAGGGTACAAAATCTGTATGTTTTCAGCAATGCCTTGCTTCATGTTTGTACAGTTGCATAGATTCACACTGGGGAGCTTCCAGTACAACCAGTCTGCTGTTGTACTGGACATATTCACTATTCCGAACTAGGTTTGGGTCAGAGATGATGTTGTTGGCCAGTCTCAGTGTGTTGTTATGGTTTTCCCCACTTACCTCTAGCGCAGTCTATCCATCCAGATAGTGTAGTTTCTGATTTGGCGAGGTTTCCAGACTGCTGCTAATACAGTGGTGCTGAATGGGTATTCTTTTGTGGACTTAAAGCTTCAAAAGTTTACATGTGGAAAACCTCAACAGGAACAGCTCTTTGCAGAAACTTGGAGCTGTGCCTGAAAACGTCCCCAGACTCCCCCTTCTTCAAACAGCGGCGGTATTATCACGGAAGGTCTTGTTATGTGTGTGCGTGTGTGTGTGTGTGTTTTTACCTCCACAGGAACTTTATCCTGTGTAAATTGGATAGTCCTATCACTTTACGAGCTGGTGTTGCAGGAAATGTAATGTTTTCCAACATAATATGCTATATACTGAAGGCTGGCGAGGTTAGTGTGGCGCAGGTGGGATGCCACCAGGGGAAACAAAAATGCTTTCTTCTGTGAAATAAATTGCCAGTGCCTCAGAAGTGGAAGAAGTGGGAGATATATCCTTTGTCATTTGCAGTAGAATTCAGATGGGTTAGGAAGGTTAGTTGGGTATTACCACATGAAAAGTGGCTTGGAAATTAGCTCCATTAGAAACATGGGATTGGAGCGCTATGACTGTGGCTCCCTTGTATCTCCAGCTCAGACTCTCTGGAAACATAAGACCTGTCTGACTGTCTGACTGTCTGACTGTCTGGATGGGATTAGTGCTACAGGACAATGTTGTCTAATCTAGTACATCACACATCAGGCATTTCAATGCAATCATTTATGGCATACGTCTCCAATAAATGATTTGAAAATGAAATAATTTCTGTCAGATTCTGGTATATGTCTGCCTTGCAAATATTTGTAGTTTATTAATTACATTCAATCCAAATACTTGATTTGACAGAGGGTGTGGTTTCACTGCAAATCAGTAGGTTATTAATGTTGATCTGCACACGATTTAAATCATTATCCCTCAAGCGAAAGTTCCCTTTGTGTATCTTTTGTGGAAATCAAGTAAATTAAAATGAATCTTCCACTACCTAGTAAAACCTGTCTTCAAGCAATGTGGATTGAGGAGAAATGTGAAAGTGAAAAAGCAGTCTTGGAGTGCAGCTGCTTTGAAAAATGGTGGCCACAGCTGGCCTATAACTGTTGTGACCACAGGCGTTTTAGACATGGAGCTAAAAAAATGACCAGCTCAAAAGCATAAAAGTAATCTAGGGTTACAGACAACCTTTATATGGAACATCATAACCCCTTATAATCAAAATCAGTTGTTACTGATGAAAAATGCAAGGAGTCAATATTTTTTCATATATTTTTTTTCCCATTTAACACCTACCATGGCTCTATAAATAATATCCATATCCACAAAAATCACAGTGTTGCCAATAATGGGTGTGGTGTCAATTGTAGTTTTATATATTTAATAAAATCATAAGGTGCTGTTGTCCATAATGTGGTGCCAACAATAATCTGATGCTGGCTGTCTCTTAGCGAGGTGCACTTGTGCATGTGAAACATGAGCAATGTTCTTTTCATTAGGAAATGCTTACAGGAATAGTAAAATGGGTAATAAGGTCAGAGATATCAGCAACTATCACAGCAAACAGTCATGTTGATCTAATCCAGATGCTTAACTACACCCACTCATTCAGTTATGCCTAATTCCGGTTTATTTGCAGGGAAGGAATCGGTGTGGGCAGTGAACTGCATGCTTGCATGCTCCTTGACATTCATCTGCTCTTTGAAAGTGAGTAAGCTTGTTATTAGAGGCTGAGCCAAGACTGCTATAACTCCCTCCAATCTGTGTTTCCAACTAATTCTTAAATCTGAAAAATTGTTGTGGCTCCTGAACAAGTAATTAAAATCAGATTGTACATGCTAAGGTGTCCCTGCTGAATTAATTTGCTTCACATTCATTGTGTGAATATGGAATCCAAGGATTACAGACCAACAGTCACTCATTTATTTTCTTTACCTCCTTAATCCTTTTCAGGGTCATGTGGGGCCACAGCCAATCCCAGCATGCATTAGGCAGAAGATGGGGAAACACTCTGGAGAGGTTGTCAGTCCATTGCTGGTTTAACACAAATGGACAGACGCTCAAATCCAACACACAACCATTCACAGTGCACACGTACAACACAGTAGCAGCTGATAATAATTCCATAACCGCTTATAGTAACTTAAAATGTGATAAAATGTTCTTGTAAATGATTTAAAGATGTAGTGAAATCTGTTGAAAATAAATTCCTGAGCAATGCAGTAACATTACATTGTATCATAGTGATCATAAAGCTGTAAAGAACAACCTATCTTTTTATGAGATGATATAATAATAATAATAATAATAATAATAATACTGACTAATTTGTCTCTCAGCTAATCAACTAATAGCACATAAAAATGACTTGTTTTTTACATTATTTGTGAATATTGTTATTTCAACATTGGTTAAAAATATTACACCTATTATTTAGCTTGAGAACTGCAACAAGGCCTCATTCTTGCACTTTTAAGATATCGCCAGGCGCAGCGTACGTGTCAGATGTGTAAATACACATACAGATGATGTCATATATTGCATCTTTTACAACACAGGCTGATCGATGCTATCCGTCAATTTACAACTCATACATAAACATTGGACGCGTACGGGAGCGCCGCCAATTTTGTCGAACAATGCAAGCCTCCAATGTTTGCGCAAACGTGCGGCTCGGCTCCGTATCTGGACATCATGTATATCGTGTAGCTAATGAGAAACAGCAGGAATTCTTCACCCCGCACACCTCGTTCACTACTCCGCTTCCAAATTCCATTCATTCTGCTCAAGGTTAATTGTTTTCGAGGGCAGACACAAATGGATTGGAAGTAGCACGTCCATGCAGCTGCTCGGCACACGTTTGTGTGTGTGCGGCTGCGCGTGTGTGTGCGCACGTGTGTCCGCTGCTGCCAGGCTGAATCAGCATCACAATTAATGTCAAATTGTAAATAAAATAGGCATGTGTATGTTTACCCTTCTCCTGTGAATATATACACAGTGACACACACACACACACACACACGTGCTTGACGGATACGCACACACACACTCTCGTCGTGAATGCTCGCTTGTGCTTTCACATGAATAAACAATCGGTCCAAATCAATCAGTCAACCACAAGACACACACGTGCATACGAACAGGAAAAGAATATATACATATGCACAAACATCATACGCATAACAACAACAGTAACTGGGATGGTGTGAATGGGTCGTGAGAATTTAGATTTTGGGGACAAAAAAAATTCAGTTGACGCTCCCACCCGCCATTCACATAAACACACAGCCAATCCTCACCTGACAGCCGCCTCAACCTCTCACCTACCAAACAGTTCGCTGGCTTGTTAAATGAATCCCATTTGAACCCACCAAGCGAAGAGCGGCTTATCTGACGTCCACTTGCAAATACGTCCCACTGCTGCGTATAAAACTTTCTCAAAATATGAACAAGATATAAAATGAACAAGATATAAAAAAAAAAGATGCGCACAAAAAAGTGACTCTGCCTGTTACACAGATGCTATTGGTTCAAGTTTTTAAAAGGATATTCATCAGGTTAAGTTTTTGGCGGTCAAAATAACCATACTATTGCAGACTGGGTCTTTTTTTTAATATATCATTATATTTATGCATGATTGTTAGGTCCAAATAGAGGTGTAGCATTTTTGACAGTAGCCATTTAAGTGCAAAAATATGAAATCTATCTGCCCTTGTGTTCAAATGACATTGCTGGAACGGTGTCTCCATCCAACCAGCTCCCTTTCCCTAATCAAGGTTTTCTACTACCTTTGCATCATCAGAGTGCCTAGGGATATGCTAACAAACACAGTAAAATGTGGGAATAAAAAAAAAAAGAAAAAAAAAAAGCTGTACATTAGCAGGGTGCAAGAGGTCCATGGGCAGCGTAGTGCCTCAGGGCAAGTGTATGTGGTAGAGGGAAATTGTGCTTAATAATGAAAACCATTAAAGCGAACTGCCTTACATGTGGAAAAAAGTGTTTATTTCAGCTATAAATTAGATTAAAAAAAAAAGCTTGATATTCCTGGGTGGATTTGTAGCCCTTTGGCATAATGTTATCAAGAGGAAATGAAAAAGTTTTTGGAGCTTGGGGGTACACTAGATATTATGGTATTATACATATAGGGATATATATTTCATCAGGGAGCCTGAAACTCCCCCAGAAGAATGTGATGAAATGTGATGAAAACCCAGAATATGCTGAAGGTAGAGAACAGTAGCAAATATATAAAAAAAAAACAACTATAAAAACCAAATCCCGTTTGTGTGG
>OMLB01029275.1:17547-28343 GCA_900302555.1 Myripristis jacobus | reverse complement strand
ATGAATAGATATAGTGACACCTATATAGTTGAGAGTGGAGGTAAAAAGGCTTGAGGGGAGATGAAGGGACAGGCTGGCTCCCTGGGCGGCTATAAAGGGGGACAGGACTGTTGTGGAGGCCCTGAGGGGCGGCTCATAAATGGCTGCTGTGATGTTGTAAAGGCCAAAGCAGCAGCATGGGGCGAGAGAGTCTAATGAAAATGGATGCGGCAGATCCTCAGAGAGCCGCTCGGACCACGCCAAAGCACACGCCGCGCTACGAGCCGCTTGACCGGGGAATACGAGACGCAGTAAAAAGTACTGCATCTGGATAATAATACCTATGTGACATGGCTTACTGCTCAGAATCAGTTTCAAAGTCAGTAAGTCAACAAGGTGATTGATAACTTTGCTTGGGGCTCGGCTGATGTGGATTCTGAAGGCTGATACCAGTGCAAGCATTTTTGGATCGAGGCTGCCGATATTCAGCAATATTTAAAGGAATATTTCAATGTTTCGGCCGAAATGCCCCTTTTTTCACCTCTGTGTGTTCAGTGGTTCGGTTCCTGTGGGTAGCATTTGGTGTTAGCTTAGCATAAAGACTTGAAGTCTATGGGAGTCGTTAGCCTAGCTCCATCAAAGTAAAAAAAATTAACCTTAGAACACTCAAAAGCTGGCTTATTTACACAGTGTATGACGTGTGTTTGAAATAAAAGTGTTGGGTTAAAAAAATAAAAAAATAAAAAAAAAAAGCAATGAGAATCGTTTTAGGAGAGGTTAGATTTTTTTTTTTTAAACTAATTTTAAAAATTATAAATCTGGTTTCCTTGTATCTGGAGGGAAATTTTCAGGTAATTATTTGTGCTTGTGTTTTATTTAATTAACAATAATGACAAATAACAGCTAATTAGGCATTGGTTAATTCAGTGCCAGATTTGCATTGGTGTTTCTGAAACAGTAAATTCTGACCAACTTGCAAACTTGAATATTTATTAATATAATTGAAACGTGAATATCGGTCATCTGTGTCTTTCATTACTAATAATCAGTATCGGCACTGGCCCTGAAAAATCTGTATCAGTTGATCGCTAGTAGACACCAAACATTATTATTGTCATTAATTGCCAGTAATATATTATCAGTAATATTACTTTTTAATATGGCGCCACGTCACCTCATAGTGAATTGTGCTCTCATACTGGTGTTCTCCGCTCTCGGACTGAATCTGTGAGGCTGTCAGGATCTATTTATTTTGTAAACATGAAACATCTTTGCTGTGATCAAGGACGCTCAGATGTGACGGCGAGTCAGTCTGGGTGGTTCGGATTTGAATCCGTAAACTCCTGACACAAGCAGATAATCTGAGCAGGCAGCCGGGCCCCGCCAAGCCTCAGATCAAGGATTCCCCTCCTGATCGCCGTGATGTCCAAACAAGGTGCCGATCGGCCTGATTATCCTCTGGTGTGCGTCCGTTTCACTCCAGGTTTTACACCCCGACCTCCTGAGGATGGGTGAGTAACACAATGATGGGCAACAATGGCAGGCTGATGTCCAACTTTTACTGCGAGGTCAGTATCCTTCTGAAATATTGGCCTTTGCTTTTCATCAATCCATCGGTGCAGCTTTCCTTTCCAGGAATCCACGCTCCTCCACTCTCACCAGACTTCAGACAAAGTTTCTAGATTTTCCACGACTGTATCGCCGAGTGCAATCAGTGTGTTACTTTCTATCACTACCCATCTGTCTCTTCCCTTCATCTCCTATCACAGCAGTGTCTCTTTTACTGCCTTAACATCTCTGTCTCTGCAGCTCTCTTCCTGGCCAGAGTTCATAAGGCTGAAGTGTTGTGCCGCTGCTAATGATGTTCACCGCTGTGCCGGGGAGAAGAGCTTTGACGGGGCCGCACGACAGCAGCATGACAGACAGGTTTGCTTGGGAAAAGCACAAAGACTCACATTTTTCAGGCGTCTCAGAGCGGTTATTTGGTGCCACCCAAGAAAGGCATTGTTCTCAGCGGTGCACATGATCCAGAGACATCAGCACCAGCAGCCACTCCAGATTTTGTAAACAAACTTGGGATGAACGCGCTCTCAGTGTACTTTTGGATAACAAGCAAAGTAAAAAGGGGGGCAAAGTGGGAACAAATATGTTGTTAAATACAATTATTGCTCCAAATTGATCTCCTGCTCTTGATTTCTGTGTGTAACCAGCAAATTCGGTATTCAGAATTAAAAATGGCTGTGTGTGCTGTTAATTTCAAGCTACGCTGACATTTTGAAACATGGATTGACATGTGCCGCCGGCCAAGTGGGCTTAGCCTCGATTGCAAGGTTTCACCGCCTCATTTGTCAAAGCATACTACTGCTATTTTGTGTCTTTGCTCCTGAGCTGCACAAAAGCCCTTTAATAACCAGCTGTCACCTAATTAGATTGTAAATCCCAGGGCTGCCTCAACTCTGCGTTATTGGTTGAGGGGTCACCAGCTCCTATCCAATCATCAGTGATTCTGTGAGCTGTTTCAAGCGGTCGCCTGGATACCGCTATAAACATAACAGAAATGTATCTGTTATCTCCGTGATTTCATCTGCGGTGAACTTCCTCGGGTCCTTATCCAACCTCGAGGCCCATCTGTAAAACCCTGGCAACCTTGACAGTTGGGCGACCTTTTCTGTGACGGTAAAAAAACTCAAATGAGTGAAATCAAACCGCTGAGGTGATCTGTTACGTAAGATCGCATTCAACATTGCAGCATAAATCGAAGGATGAGATGTTTTGATTATGCTGTGAAATGCCTCTTAATCCTCAAACAGCTGATGTGCTTTCCCACTGATTTGAGTCAGATCGTCCACTGTGATTTTTTTTTCTCTGTTTGCAGCCTCAACTGATGTTCTCTGGATGGAGACACCTGGGGAAAGTACATCTAATCGCATAATCACACCTAATATCTTCCATGTTTGAAACTGCTGGAATCGCTGATAATAACCACAGTAATAGCTCAATTGCCAGCTCTATCAAAGAAGAAGGGGGCTTGAGATTGCATGGACATTGTCTGGTTGAACATCACGCCATTCATATTTATCTAACCGCAGAGGCTTGGACGTTTCTGCGCATAGGTCGGCCACGTAATATCGTCTCTTTTCTTTGCTTGTTTTGTGGCCTTGGACAGCTTTCAGGGAGGGGGCATGGACTCGGCGGGGTGCGCTGTCAGGCGTGGAGGAAGATGTCGAAGGAAGGCGGCGGCAACCGCAGCTCTGGCTCTCATTACGCCAAGACTCTGCCCTGTCATACGGCATCACGGAGGAGGCACAATTACCGGAGAAACGTGAGAATGTGGAGGAGACATGGAGAGGGTTAGCGGTCCATGTAGGATACACGGGCAATACCTGACACAGTTTGCGATGAAAAATATCAGGAACGGGCGGCAGATACAGTGACAGTCCCAACTATTCCCAATCAGAATTACAGCCTAGCCTCTAATCAAATTTAGATTAGGGATTTTCAAACTTTTACATGCTGCATGCCCCTAACTCGACTTTCATTTTGATTTTTCCCTACTATTATTTACCCTCATATGAAAAGATATTTTTGGTTTGTGTTAAATATTACATTATTTACATACTTGAGTGCTGAAAAATACATTTGAAGCGGTGCAATTAAAACAATGCACATACACTTTCATATTTTGCATTTTAACAACTGGTGTAAATTAAATTATAGTCAAATTAACCCCAGGCGTCCCTGGATACTTTTTTGTTTTAAACGCTGATCTTGGTGTCTAAATGTCCAATAATTCTGTATCAGAGTTAGAAGCAGAAATACTTTATTGACCCCCGAGGGGAAATTGGGTATAAATTGGGTATAAATTATCATCTCTCTGCCCTGCCTTTCCTGTCTCTCTCTGTTATTAACCAATAAAAATGCAAAATGACAAAAAAAACAACAACTTAAATTTGGCCAATGTCATGCCCTCAAAAATATGTCAGAGTGTCTCCCCTCTGATTTTTCTGATTTTTCTCTGTTGCTGGAGCTGAAAAGGCCTCTGAAACAGCATTTACACCACCACGGGATGCTAAAAGTGTCTACTGAAACCCAGACTAATACATTTTTTTTTTTTTTTTTTTTTAGGATGGAAGCTTTTTAAGTCAGGGTGACCCGGTGCAGAGTCATGACAAATGAACAGGACGACGGCAGCTGATCATGTGTGTTATTTGATTTCAGGTCACAGGTCTGATCCCCCATCTGCTCCCACAAATCAGAGAACGGTTACATTTTCAGTGTTCATGTGATTGTGTGTACGCATGCACTCGTCCTGTATGCATGCATGCATGTCTGTGTATGCGTGTGTGTGTGTGTGTGTGCAGTATGTGTGCGTCTGCATGCATTTGGCTGTGATTGTGTATGTGCGACCATGTGTACTGTATACTTGCAATTTAGTGTGCTTGTTTATTTTTGTGCATTTGCGTGTACGTGTGACCAAGTGTGAGTTTGTATGTGTGTTGGTGTGTGTGTGTGTGTGTGTGTGTATCTGTGGCTGTGTTGTACGCCATGCAATCCTGGGTAATTGGTATGAAATAAGGAAGGAGGAAACACCATGGGAGACAGATTGCCATTGTTTCCTCTCGTTAACTTTCATGACTGGAGCAGACGGACTCAATTGAGCCAGCTGATTGGCCACGGCTGCCCACATTACCAGGCCATTTACATGTTGGGACTGGGGAAAAGAGGAGATAGATCGCCGAGCCTTTTTTATTAAACGGTAACCCCAGAGGAACCCCATCTGGCCTCCTCTACAAAAGCCAACAAACACACATTTGATCACCACTCAGTGCCAGCCGGGGTTCACGGTTCGTAAACCGTGTAATGCCGTTTGATATTTACATTTTACATTCAAGCACTTAGCTTTAGTGCTGCGGGGCTAAATGACCGCTCACCACATGGCCACTGGCGGAAACACTGACTGCTGCGGGGATTGAACCTGTGACCTTTCCAGCATGGGTGTGACTTCAGGTGCGGATGTCTCTCCATCACTTTTCTGAGGGTCTAAAATTGAACTACTTTCATCTGCTGCACAAAAGGTCAACTAACTCATGTTCCAGGTTGTGGAGGAACAAAATATTTTTCCACTGGTTGTCGTTCACTTTTTTTTCCCCCTACCTTTACATGGCTAGCCACTGTATCAGACAGGGAAGCTGTATAGACAGACAGTACAGCGTCACGGCATCAAATAAAATACAACGACAATGCAATGACGTGCAAACAGCACTGCTTGAAAGGATCACAACACAAACTAAAGTAAAAGCCGATTTCCTATTTCATTAGCCGGCTGGGAAAACTTAATCAGTTTCTGACAATGTGTGTTGCAGTGTTTGTTTCAAAATTGACATCAAATGCTGTCCATTATTTCGCTATCTAGTTGGCCAAACAAAAAGTTTTTCCTGTCAATGTGGCAGAATAGTTTGTATATTTACCTATTAGTATTATTAACCTTTTTTGTGATGTAACATGAGACACAATGTTTCTGCTTGAAGCGTTGGAACTTTTTGGCCTGTTGGTGGCGCTGTGCTGGGCCAATCAGTTTCACTTTGGTGGATACTGAATATCAGTGGAAAAACTCACCATGCCCCAAAGGTTCACCAAATCTGACCCAGCAGTGTCCAAGACATTGAGCGTCAAGCTTATGGCCGTGTTGGCCTGGTGGTGGCGCTCAGGTTTAGTCAGATTTATTTCCGACTTGCCAAGACAGCGGTGTCAGAATCCATCATTCCCCCCCATTTTCATCCAAAATAGACCAGCAGAGGCACAAAAATCAATGCAATGGACGGAATGATGAAATGCAGCCCAATCCATAGTCCCTTCCATTGTCCCCCAAGAGCAAGTCATGATTAATACTGTATACCTCACCTACATGTTTCATGTGTTCACTGAGCGCATGCCAAACCTCACCTCATCCAAAGGTTTGTGTCTGATGGCTCTATCAGCACCATTTTCCAAATCAAACTCACAGCCCTGCCTTTCAGTCAGAGGATGAAAAACTCACCGCAGCTGGTCCCAGTCTGTCTGGAGGCTGTCTGAATGCCTGACGGACGCGTTATCAAAGAGTCCAAACAGGATGATAAGAACATCGGTCGAATTCACAGCCAAATTGGGGACCTAATTGGCTTCCTATGCCAAGGTACCAACAGGTGCGGGAGTTACATGATGTTCTTGTCTCGCTTTTAAAAGGCAAACTGTGGCTGCATCCGCTGCAAGGTTTTTGGGCTGTAAATAACAGCATCAGTGATGGTGGTTTGCTGAGCTTTACTTTCACACCAGTGATGATTCTGACAGGCTCGGCATCTCGAGGTCGATAATTATCTGATTTGGAATCAACCTCCTGAGGTCCGTTTAATTTTTTTAACTCGTGCAACCATATGAGGAATGTGTTGACAGATTACGATGGTGGGAAGTTTAGACCACCAACATTTCAGGCTGCATTCCAGTTTGTCCGGGCAGGTAAGAACAGTGCCTTTCAAAAGCAGGTCGTACCAATCCAGATAGAGAAAGATACCTGAAAATGTCTTGATCTTCTTCCATGCAAGCTAACTTGTTCGGAGAGAGAGCAGTAAACCGGGCCAACTATAAATACCAACCCAAAAATGCAACCGGGTATAGGCGCGACAAAACAAACGCTGGCATGTGATGTCTCGCAATTTTGGCCACCAGAATCTCTAACCTAGAAGGATGACAGATTCTCAAAGCCATGTCTAAAAAAAAAAACAAGCTCTTCACGGGACCATGTGACATTTGTTTTCAAGCCTTGGTTCATTCCTGTGGGCATTGTGAACAGAACAAACCAAGGACAACAATGTAAAAAAGAAGAAAAAAAAAACTTTTCCACAATGGCTCCGGCCAAAGAAAACAAACTGTAGGTGTGAGCGCACCCTGGGACTCGCAGACCTCATCCATCTCTTTCCCCGCAAGACGGCTAAAAATACCAAATTATAAGGTCAATCTTCACTCCCACTGACCCAGTTAGACCCCGCCTCAGCTCTTTAGTGAATGCCCATCTGAAGGCTGTTGAATGTTAAGTGAGTTTAAATGCGATAATGAGCATCAATCCATCTAAAGGAAATCAACCGCTGTGTCACACAATTGGCCGCTCAACTGCAAAAGAGGGATTTCCATTAGCTGCCTCCAGATTAAACAAAACAACACCGCGATGCATTACACATCTCTGCTGCTGTTGGAAAAACCTAGTATCTACAATTTCAGCGTTTGTCTTTTTCTTCCTTGTGTCGCCAGTTTAAACAGTCATTGATGTGTTGGGCATGTTCACCGAGTGTGGGGAAATACATGGCTGTCAGTGGAAAAATAGGCATTATTTTATTTAACTTGTTTTGTCTGACAACATCGATCTCCCTTCAGGAAACTCTCTTTTTGCTTGCCTGCTCCACAAGGAGGTCAAAGCGCCCAAAACAGCAGCTAGGAGGGGACTCGTCGTCTTGCTCGAGGACACTTCAGCAGGACAGTGCCTGAAAACACGAGGGATTTGAGCCCAAGTCGTGCAGCTGAAAGCCGACCTCAATATGCCAGCCTTGATTGTCTCTGGAACATCGTACATGCTGGCATTTGACTGGGCACTGAGATGGAAAACAAGTCCCTTACTCTTGAATAGCTGATCAGCAGGAGGAGCTGGAAAAAGGCGAACTTGAATGAAAGCCTTCTGAATGCTTACGGTGCGGATTTCACAGTCGGCGCTGACGTAAAACACGCCACTCTAGACCACGTCAAACTGTCGGCCTCACATGCACACGCCCTCGCCGGATTAAATCTCATATTTCAGATGCGACAAATCAGAATCAAATCAATACTATATTGATCCTCAATTGGGTAAAAATGAAGTAATAATGCTGGACCTTTAAAACCCAGAGGATCCAGTCTGCTGGTGTTAAAATTTTGTAAACCAAGTCTTACTTTACCTAGTTCCTTTTAAAAAAAATACAATTAATTGTTCCTCACGTTACAGAAACTTCACAGGTAACAGCTGCTGTTAACAGGATGCCAGCAACTCGTTTGCATACTCAGGCCGTGCCAGGAGCCTATTCAACACCTCTTTGTGTGTGTGTTAGACACAATAACATGCCAATCACGCTGTTAGCACAGAACAAAATAACCGTGTTAACTCCGAAACTAGATGCCAAAACGCATCATTTGATTGAGGTGGAGCGTCTAGTCTGGCGTAGTGAACAGGGAGACCATCCCTCACCTGCAGAGCCCGGGTTCACACACCAGCTCCAGAGCCTGACCTCTGACCTCATGGTGGACGGGGGAATTTCATCTTCATCATCGATAGCGCAACACAAAAATATCCATTTTAATCATCAGGATTAAAATGAATATTTTAATCCTATATCAAACAGCAGGATTTCTGTAGCTGGGGCATCAGAGTGGGTAAACAGCTCGAGGCACCAGTCATGTTGCAGGACAGAATCTTTTTGATGATCTTTAACCTTAAACATTTTACACCAATTTTCTCATACACATTCCTTCCTGTCAGTTTTTGCTGTGCACGGTCAAATAAAGCAGAAACGCCAACAATCAGCAGCAAGAGGGATGTGAAAATGCTCTTTTTTAATTGTTCAAACTTTTCATTCAGTGTAATCCCAGCTGCCTTGTGCACAAAAAGCTGCACGTGCACATTCGCCTGAAATAATCCTGACCTGCCTCCGGATCGCTCACTGGCCTGGAGTCCTCCTCTCTCATTGGCTACATTGATGCTTCAGTCAATAGAGTGAAGCACTGAATGCAATTAAAACTTTTTTTTTTTTGGACATTTAAGACAACTTGAGGTGAGTAAATATACCAAATATAGAGTTTCTCAATGAAAATGGCTATTCTTCCAGTTTTAGCAGCTCCTGGTGTTTATGTAATCTCAACCAAAGGATTTCCGTGGCTGAAAAAAGCCCTGCAGAAACTCACCTGGTCCTCAAAAGACAAGGCCTGTCCGACATCACGAGGGAAGCCGTCTATGACGATACCCTTGGCATCTGGAATCTTCATAATCTTCTGCTTGATCTCGGTTATGGTCGTCTCCTAGAAACAAACAGCGACACCAACATCATGATCGTTTGGAGCTTGAGTGCGTCTTTCAAACGAAAATCAGTGACTGGCTGATTTAGAGCCCTGTCTGGGACAAATGGGAAAGAAGGGCAGCACGGGGTTGCAGACTGTATTCCATCTCTTTATCCGGTTTAACTTTAAAACGTCTGAACGCAGTAAATCTACACCCTGGGGTGCATCTGAGGCCAGGGAGTGCCAGCATCTTTTAGCATCACTTACTTCATCATGGCTGGAGGAGGTCAACATGTTCAAATTAATTTCTTGAGGTGGGATGCATCATAGGTATGGCAGAGATCCATGAGCAATGCTCTGATCTAAAAATAGCCGCGATGACTGCGACCATGCCCAACAGTGACTCGCGTGTAATTTTCCTCCACCAACAGAATGTTCCATCGGTGGGCAGCAGGCGGACAGACCAGACAGAGATTACACTTAATCTAGAATTCATCTAAGAGAAATAGATATATGCCTGTAAGCCAAGATGAGATAAGCTAAGCTAAGAAAAGCCCTTTGATCTGCTGCATGGCTGGGTGTCTGCACTCCCTGTTGGAACGCCGGCCATCAGTCACTCCCCCCTTTGAGAAAATCCTCCCATAAACTACAGCCAACGATGATACAGCAGACAGGCCACTTGAGGGAGAACAATAACTCCTGAGAGAGGAAAGCCACAAAAAAAATAAATAAAAAAAATAACCCCCTTCAAGTCAACTTGTCAAGTCAACTTTATTTATACAGAGCCTTAGAGTCAAAACACTTCATTAGAAAGTGCTTCTCAAGGGGAATAGAACAAGAAACAATCTAAACAGACAAAAGGCTCAGGACATTGAAAAAAAAAAAAAAAAAAAAAAAGCAGGTTAAATGTGTCACACTGACAGGCCATAGAGCTTAATGGGGTCTCCAATTGATTTTACAAATGGTAGTGGATCCTTCTGGGCCCATGCTTACAGGCAGATTGTTTCACAGACCAGGGGCCATAACGGCAAAAATGTGACCACCCTTTTAATTTTTTAGCCCGGACAGTCAAGAGCCTCACGTGAAAAGACGTAAGACTACAGAAATTCAGGAGTTTTAGCGAACGGGAAGCCACTGGAGACAGCAGGGGAAGAACAACGTGGCTGCTCATTTTGACTCATTTCATGTTAAGGGCCTCACGGCTGATGCCACAATGCAGAGAGTCACAACAGTCTGGCCTGCAAGAAATGAAAGCATGGACAACCTTTGAAAAATGTAAAAGGAATGAAAGCGCGTGGACAGCTCTTCTAAGCAGCTGTTCAAAAGCCTAAGTAAGAATCAAAGGAAATACACAGGTTTTCTGGAAGGGGAGGAACACACGTGCGCTGACAAATCACCAAGGTTACCGCTAAATGAGTCTGCAAAGCTCAGTTTCCAGCAGTATGACTTTCTGATTTACTGTTATTGAGCTGCAGGGAGTTATGAGCCATGCGGCAACTGATGCGTGTAAGGCAAGTATTTAAAGTGGCAAAGCTGCTGTATTTGGATCATTTGGTTTCAAAGGTAAGTGTAATAGTGCATCAGCAGCCTGCACAGCAAAAAATCCCCAAACTTATCACATCATTTAGCCTCATACTGAGTCTTGAAATATTGTTCTTCTTAAAACAAGTGAAAAAAATCTGCCAGCGAGATGAGATAATCCCAATTGTTTTAAGAAGAACAATATTTCAAGACTCAGTATGAGGCTAAATGATGTGATAAGTTTG
>OMLB01029275.1:0-15065 GCA_900302555.1 Myripristis jacobus | reverse complement strand
AACAAAACCTCTCTTTCATTTTTTCTCTCTCTCTCTCCATCGCTCCAAAAGGTTTGCGCGGGGGCACGGCAACACGATAAATACACGGCTGGATTAATGCAGGGTGGTTTGGTAAATCAGTGCAATTTATATTGACACCTCCATTAACAGTTTAAGCATTCAGCTGCTTTATTCACAGCAACCAGCAGTGAGCACAACGGAATCACACAATCTTAAATCACTGAAAAACAAAAGCACGAGGAGCTCAGGAGGTAAATTATTCACCCATGTGGCCACTTTCTGGAAGCTAATGGGGCTCCAAATAAAGGATAAAGAATAAAGAGTAAAGACGAGGGAATGTGACTCTTAGCCATAATGTTTGGATGGTGAAATGAAGAGGAGCCGTACAGCTGTGAATCAGCTTCATACGTTCCTGCAGAACACCCGTCAGTCAATCTGATTTCAACTTTGCCGTTAAGCAGCCCCGTGTTTTATTCCCGAGTTCCTCTATACTTCACTAGCCAGTTCCCATCAATCAGAGATGCTCCTGTTACCATGGAAACGATGCCTGCTCCAAAGTTGCATGCGGTTTGTTGTCAGATGAGAGTGAAGCAGCATTAGTAGGTTAGCAAACCTGTCTTTAAAGCCCCGATGCACGATCGCTGTGGAGAGCGGCTCTCTTGTGACTGAACGATCGACAAAAGCACAAAGTACAACCCCACTCCCACACTGCCGTCTCCAAGCTGAGGAAATTACTTAATATTATTTCCAGTGTCACAACCGAACCCTAATGGGATTAATTTTTAATCCCACATGGAAATGTTTTGCAATTTGATGCAAAGTGAAGTAACTACAGTGGCTGGCAGCCCTGTTTGCCCAAAATTAACTGGCATGTGCGAGCTGTTTGGGCATTTTCCAAGGCTCGTCGGCTGGCACACACACTCACTCCTCGTACCCTCCCCGTTTGAAAAGCTGCACCCCGAAGTATACAAATCAAAAGCAGAGCTGGAGCGACGACTGGGGCGACGGGAGCGCTGCACAGCAATCACGCATCGCTCCTTTGATGGACGAGAAGATTGCAGACGCCAAAATCCCTGCATCTCGGCGGCCAACATCGTATATCACTGTCGAACTATTGTAAGAAGGCAAAAGGAATCAATGATCATTCCCACTTAAACACCTTGAGTGCACAGTCTTGTACTTTTCTGTTCTAAATCTGTTGCTGCAAGACTGTGATTTCATCTTCGCTAGTTGGTTCAGTTAATTTTGTTAAACGGGTACGGAGAATATAAATGAGAAGTTGAGTTTGGGAGGCAGGGGGTGGGCATGTTTCAGCTCTACAGTGCCCAGACAATAGATGCGAGAGAATATTCCTTTCAACTTCAGTACAAAAGTAAACTAAGGAGGTGGTTAAATAAGAGCCAAGAGACACAAAAGCTGAGAAGAAAGGTAGAAAAGGTTTTCGTGACAAGATGCAGGGATGGATTATGCGGCGGTGAGAGAAGCCGGCGCTCGGGAGAGAGATGCCCTAAACGTCCATACAGCAAATGCGCGCTTCGCCTTACATTTTGCGATATTGTGCTCCTTTCCTCCAAACGGATCACACGTCTCTTTGAATGTTTCTCTGTGAGAGTGGCTGACAAAATGTTTGCCCCGATCCTCCAAAGAGATGACAGCTGCAGCCGTCCTGTTTTCCCTTTTAAAATGTGCGCAGCGTGCTCACAAAGACGAGATGGGAGCCGGCTTTGTGCGGTGAGGACAAATACCTATCATTCACACTATAGACGGTGTGAGCATCACAAGTACACATCAGTGGAACATACTGTCACACTTGCTTTTTCTTTAAAACCTACGAACCTGTTTTCAAGCACTTTCCCTCGAGTTCTTGTTACTTCAGAGGAACTCTAAATAAACTATTTTCGAGAAGGTTTATATTTAGTTCTTTTCAGCCAGTGCCCATTATTCACATTATACAGCTGCTGTGCTAAATTTATAAGATTAATGAATTTATTTGGCAGTTTAATGCAGGCCCATCAAGGAAATCAGATCAGAAGAGGCTAATATTTAACGCTGACTGTCATGCGACAAGATAGCTTCTGCTGATACACAGAAAGAATGGGGCCCACATTGAGAATAACAAGGAAGAAACACACAAGCGGTGGACACACTCGTCCCCCCCAATCAGGTTCCCATCCATGCCGTGTATTTTTAGCCTATCAGTGAAGCAAATCTAAACATCCACTTTGTATTTTTGTTTGCTATCTTGACCTGTTATATTTCGGCCTGCCTCTGCTCTCATCAGAACAAGTTACTGGTTGTTTGCTGTGGCCTGCATTCAGCGGATGTCCTGCATGTTTCGATACAAAAGGCTCTTTTTCGGCTGGCTCTTATCTTATGGAAAGCATGACTCATCAGTAAACCTGAAGCATGCTTCAAAATCCACGCCCCCCATCCCAAAAAAAATCAGATGATGAAACAGTACAGTAAATACGCAACCGTGTGCCTCGAGGTTTCCTCATTCTTGCGGCGTAGCACTTCCTGCTATAGCACAAGGAGAGGATTTGAGGTGCACGCACACACACACACACACACACACACACACACGCTTGGTCCTTTACCTATGACGAGGATGACTTTGGGTCGTGGTCTGGACGGATCAAACACCTCATACTCCTCTATGAGCTCTGCGGTCTCCGACAGGTCCGAGTCGCTCTCGATGGAGAACTGGCTGATGGGAGGGAGGCGATCGTATCTTCTGTAGGGAAAATTGGGACTGTCGGGCAACACTGCAACACACACACACACACGCAGACAGAAACAAAAACAAAAAGGCATGAATTAGAACCAGTTTTTCTCTTTTGTCTACGGTATCGATCATGAGTGCTTAATGCTGCATATTCATTTTTTTGGGGTGGGGTGGGGACACAACCCCAGTCATTCGTTGTTATAGAGAATCTTGTCATTTTGTCTTTTATGTGTTATCATTTTGTCAGCTAACTAGTGCCACGATATGCTCCAATTCTGTGCCATCAATCGTTTAACAAGAGCAGGTGTATATTTCAAGTGGTGTCGATTCCATTTCGCCACAAAACTCTTCAATCCCACCGCTCTCACAGTCATAGCACATTAAACTGGAGATGAAGATGAGCAGGGAATAAAAAGAGAGAGGAACTTTGGTCATATTTCCTGGCTATAATGTAATTATGTCTCTGATGATTGCAGTTTTGTACTGCTTTAACCCTGACAACACATTTACCAGGGGTCATCATTATAACTGTAAGCAACTGCAGTGGAGCAGAACTGCTATAAAGTGACAAAAATGTACAACCAATGTACTCTCTCTACACTGTTTTATTAATTATACCGCTTCCCCTGCTGGTGGTAGCATTGATTATACTGTTTTAGCAGTTTTATACAGTGTATTTACCAGAGATAGAATCTGATATTTTTAGCAGTTTGAGGAGAACAGCGCTGCGATTCTACACCTATAATTTTCGAGAAACAGTAAAGAGGAGGATGGTTCATTTACAGGGTCGGAAGATACAGCTGATGTCTGTTTCACCAGCATCTACGGGGTTAACTGTGCCCTTATAACACTTCTAACACATTCGAGGGGAACGATTTAGGAAGTGAGAGCGCACATGCAGGCAGCGTTCCCTTCCAGCTACCATGATGAAACATGGCAGATTTGAACTTCAGCTGTCAGCCAAGAGGGGAATTGCCGGGCAAAGAAATCTCTATCCCTGATTAAGCGGCAGCTGCCAGTAGCTAAAGATTGCAGCTGGCAAAGTTTACACACGTGAAGGGGGAAGAATCTTAACTTTAACAATCAGAAACACAGCATCTGCCTTCAAACGTCTTTGCACTGTTCTGTGGTCGTGGAGGAGTGTCAGTTCAAAATATTGTCTCTTCAAAAAGTTGAGTGGTGTGAGTGTAATGTGCCTTTAAGCTTAAAATACTTGGGGACATTGTGTTCTATTCTCACGTGCATCATCAAACAAACTACACGACTGAGCATGAAAAAAACAACTTATAAAACAATGCAAATACGTAATTGCACCGCCACGTGCCAGCCATGGTCGAGAGCAGCTTTGCTTTGCTTTGCAAATTCTGCATAGGGTTGGAGATGTGCTTTGCATCCACGGTACTTCCCCGCTGGTCAGACCTGCCAACTCCCTCAAACCGAAGCTGGCGCTGATAACCACTCAGCGGAGAGCCTTTTGTTATCCCTAGAGCACGTCCGATCAATTATTAACCAAGCACATTCATCCATCTTTCACTGTACACTAACAGACTGCCAACAAATCCACAGGTCAGTGAAGGCAGCACAGGTGGGTTTTAGACCGTGATTACATCAGAGCTTTTTTTCTGAACACGTCTGCCTCTTTTTTCCAGGTATTTTCACGATTTGGCAACAAGAGGCGTGCATCTCCTCAAAACTGCAGTATGAGCCTTGTGTTTTGAGCAAGGTAAACATCTGTCAACTTTAGCATTACATCAAGAGTAAATGATAAATCTCTCGACGTCTTGCATCCACATACTCTGCTTCTGAATGGACTAAATTTCTTATGTCCACTTTTATTTTCATCAATTTTACCCCTCGCGTTCCTTCAGATTAGCTACAGTAGAAAACTAATTGGATAGCTTGGTAGTTGTCAAACTTTGTGTTGCATGGCAACAGGAGTGATGTAACACTCCTCGCACCCTTTGAGCCCTCGCTCTCTGTGTTATTAGCGAAACCCACAGCTGCGCTTTGCATACGAGCAGGACAAAAAGCCTCCTATCTGATTAAAAGTCTTAACCTACTGCTACTTCTTAGAGCAGCGAGACAACAGGGATCTCTGTGGGTAAAAATGTAATCAGAGAGAGGACAGAAGAAAATATCTTTCCTGGCCTCGCTCCACCTTTGAATGATTGTCTGACTGCTGTTTTATTGATTTGTGTAGCTGCTTACGGTTTCATTTATTTTACTTGTTTGCTATGTCCTTTGTCATGTCATATTCCTCTGTAACTGTATGAGTGATGTTTCTTTTGTTCTTATGTAATATTTCTCTAACTGTTTATGTACTGTTTTATTTGTTTAACTATTTATATTGTGTCTTTGAGCATGTTATTTCTCTGCAAAGCATTTTATAACCTGTTTTTTGTTTGTTTTTTTTAAAGTCTACAATACTCCAGTATCAGTACCCTGTAGAAACTGAACAGGTTTGTTTGTGAATTTGAAGGGGGAGGCACATGCAGATGTAATGCTGCCGACATCCTTTGAGAATGGGAAACATGTCAGGGTTCCTTCCCAGCCATTAGCTTCCTGCATGCCCACACTGAAACAAACTGTACACCAATCATACTGGGAAAAGGCACAGTGCCAGGACAGGCGAGGCGAGGTACAAAACCAGACACATTTCACGCTCCCATGCAGCTCTCACCGCTCACCGTTTCTGAAGAGGGACCTGCGTGACTGGCCCCCGTTGAGAGGGGGCAGGGACTTCTTCTCCTGGCCCACGAATGTATCCCACCTCACCTTGTCGGTCCCCCCCAGCTCCCTCACTTTCTTCAGACAGCCCTCCAAGTAGTCAATAGGGTCATCAGGCCGGTAGTACATCAAACCTGTCAGCAGGCTCTGGAAACAATGGAGCAGGGTATGAGGGACGCACGGAGAGAGGGAGGGCGATGTTTGGCAGGGCATCACTACATCTTTGTTATGATTTACTGTTCTGTGGCGATGTGGCGGTGAAGAACGCCCTGCTGTAACGAGCTGAGGCTATGAAGTGCTCATCCGGTGTCCTTGGCTTGGCTGGGCACCACCGGAGAACAAAAACATCACATTCAGTCAGAAGCCCGTGAAATTACAGGCAGGCCGGCAAATAAATACAGAACCCCGCTGACCTGTGTTGTAGAGAGGGAAAACCAGCGGCTTTGATAAATGTGAGAACTCGCTGCATGCCAGAAGAGAAGTCAAGTGTATGTTTGTGTGACATTTGTCCCCTGACCCTGAATGTTTTTAAACAATGCCCTCCTGTGGGATTTCAGACGTCCTTCCAACTTCAAATCCACCCTCATCAGAGGCAACACCTACAGCCCAGGAGCCAAATAACATACTGCCCTCCCCAACGCTATACATTCCAACATGCTTATCTAACAGACGGATAACGAATTGGCCTGTTTTATTTGAGGGGCAACTACAAGAAGTGCAATTACGCTGCAGTTATGATGATGCTGTCACTTAATTTCTCACTGTAATTCAAACTGACTCTAAACTAATAAGCAAACAGTGACTGCTTGCATACATTGATTGCACTGCACTTAGGACTCGGTCTAATTAAGTGGATAGGCCCATTCACTTACCCACATGAGTAATGACTATAATATCACAGGACTTAAAGCTTGTCTATGACACTCAATGATGATCTTACCATACCTTATTACTTCATATGCTATCACTGTAATAGTTTTATACTTCCATAGGGACTTTTGTTCCAAAAGTTAGTTTATTGGAATATAATTTTACTATAATAAGAACTTAAACTGTATTTAAAACTCAATTAATGATAGTTATGGTTGCCTTATAGTGTTTGAGAGTGATAAAGGAATGTCTTGTGATCCTTTGGCTTCTTATAAACCATTTCAGAAGAAAGACACTTCTCCATGTCAGTTTAAATGAATATAGGTTGTGCAAGGCGCATGGGTTTGACTGTTATTTGTTTTGATACCCACATCATGACCTAGTCTTAATGTCCCCCTACCGTTAAACGGCGATTTTATCATTGCAATTAGCAGTTTGTCAAAGGCATATTTTCTTAATGTATCTTCAGAGGTGGGACCAAACCGCCTTCAGCGTTTACACTCCGCTGTCACCCGTGACGGCCGCATTAAACACCGGAGCTAAGTCTGTACCCGCGACTCTGTCATGCATTTTACATTGTTGACTGAAATGCATCTTTCCGCCAAATCACACAGTGTTGATATCTGCCCACCTGCTCTTCTCCCACAAAAGCGCACATCATCTCACCTCAAACAGTTGAGGTATCTCCCGTCTGGCGAGATACTCCTTGGCATCGTTGGTATTCATCTCCTCGGGTCTCTTCTGAAATCACAACTTGTCCGGAGCGTCTTCCTCAGCGGCGGCAGCCTCAATACTGGACTGGATTTGGTCTCTGGTAACAACTGAGTTCCAGAAAAATCCCCGATATGCTGACCAGCCCTCAGCGCATTTTTTTTTCTTCCCTCGGCTGGACTTTTACAGCTGGATTCCTGCAGGCAGTAGCACCGTGCCACCGTGCTCGGCGATGTGCGGCTCGTCCCGTCCTCCCTCCTACAGTCCGCCGCCTCCACCGCGGACCATGTGGCGTGCCTTGACGTTGGCACCGCCAGGTTGCGCGCTGTGCCAAAAGACGCACCGCCTCACTCGTGTCAGCCTGGGAGTTTGAAGACAGGGGCGACCTGCGGGGGAAACCTCTCTTGCGGGTTTTGAATATGTACACAATCAGCAGTGATGGAGTGGTAAATAAAAACCTGGGTAATTTTTTTTTAATGTGCAGTCGATGATAAAAACAAAACCTTTGTCTTAAAACAGCAATTAATTTCTGATTGTTCTCATTTACAAACCCAGAAAAGAAAAGGTGTGCTTTTAGCCCTTATGCAACCTGTGGCACCCCTCATTTTTATGACAAAGAGTGTACATTTAATAATTTATTACTAATAACATTAATATATCCTACAGTAAAATGCCTTGAGATGTCCTCAAGATTGGCAAAACTATTGTGCAAATACAGCTGAGTTTATTGTGCACCTCATTCCTGACTGAAAGGAAATTTATCATATCTATACACTTTATGGATCAAGGACACCTCATGGCACTATCTTAGATTTAAAGCATCACAGATTCTAGTTTATATGGTAACTCGATGCAGCTCTTTGGCCCCAGGTCAGTGAGTTGGTTAACCTTTATGAAGTTCTAGTGTTTGTGGAGATTTCAACATAGCAACAAAAGTTTACTTTGACCACACAGGTCATAAGGTCAAGGCTGGTTAGGGAAATCCAGGATTTGCGTGTCCATATAAAAGCCAATTCTATTTCCCTGTATGTGCCTTTGGATTTTATCCTTAGGTCACTAATCCTCTTGATGACTGGATGTGCCGCCTATGTGCGCTCCTTGAAGGCCATCACAGAGTCACATTAGCTGAGCTGTCAGTGCCATGGCATCATGGCCATCATTTCATCTGGCAGAATAACAGTGATGCATGACCAGTAGGCGGTCACCGCACTCACTGCTGTGAGCAAAACAGACCAAGTTTAGATGCTAATTTATGGATTTGAAATGGAATGGTGATTAGGTTTATGCAGCTGGGAACTGCTTTGACCAAGCCCTTTGCATTACACTTTCATTTCCTAATGTGATGTGTTTTTAGAGCAGCATTGCTATGATGTGTTCGCTGGTGGCAAAGTGACTGATGCCACAAGTCACAGAGCGGTGGAGGCAGAAGGCGCAGGAGGATTAAACGGCTGGCAGACCTATAGGCAAATGCGTTCTATTTAAAGGCACCCTGTGGTGTGACAAAACTGATTTTGATGCCGCAATTCCAGATGTAGCACAATCCTTCAACTGCTGCGCTGTCATGTTACATTACAATGGCATGAAGGGATCTTATCAAACCTCTCATCACTGTGATTTCACTTTTCATGGCTTCACCTCAGCAGTCAGACGTCCGCAGGGCTTCCCGAGACTAAAAGTCCAGCAATAACATGACATGTGTGTGACATCTGCCTCCTGTCCCCTTATTAAAGACTGATTGTTATTAGAAATGCCCCAATCAATTAGTGGGAAGGCAAAGTTGTCATAGTTGGAGGACAATTTGTCATAGACTAATCATCCGCTGTCATCCTGTTTTTTTGTCCCTGTCCCCAGGACCAGCCATGTCAGGCCACTGGAGTACACAGTGGTGCTGCTTTGAAACTGCATACAGAGAGAGCTGACCTGCATTTAATGCCTCAAAATGAGTTTCCACATGATGAACAGAGATCCAGTCATCCAGTAAGTGTCCCCAAAGACATGAATGTGCCCAGAAATGCTACATGTAAACGCCAAAAAACTTTGTAATAGGGAAAAAAAGAGGTAAGAAGTAAATTCACCTCTTCAGTGGTAATTATAGATCATAAATCCATCCATTCTCAGTCAAAACTAGTGGAAAACACGATTATAAGACACAAATTTCATAGATAGCATGGTGACTTTGGAGCCTGAGAATTGCCCGTATTTGAGATATCACACGTAATATCTCAAATACCCTTCAATACATAAATACAGTAAATTTCTTATTGTGTGCCCATGCAGCATTGCTACATAGAGTCACTTCATAACATTATGTGGAATCCAGCACTGGGCCTTTTTTAATGTCAGTTATCTGCATATACTGACTTAGTTGACTGGAATAATATTTTCAGTGAATTGTGTTTTAGTGTTGATTTGCCCTTTAAGGTTAAAGAATCTGATTGGTTGCTGCTTCAAATCCCCGGACAGGCTGTAAACATCTAAGCAGAGCAGAGGCCACGTAGAAACGCTGCTAACCCAGTTCCAACTCAAATGCAATTAAACAAGGCATGATTTGATGCCTTTGAAAAAAATAGCATCAACACCAAAGCGAGAGCGCCCACATTTTCCATGCATCAGCAAAGGTCAAAGCGTTCATATGACCAACTTGCTGGAAAAAGATGCAGTAAATCCTGTAGAAATCTCTTGCTGCTGCGATGTCAGATTCTTAGGTGATGTAAACGCCTGAAATAAGTCTGTGTTTCATATGTTATCTAATACCATGCCATTTAAGTCATCCTTTTTACTGCAGCTACATCATACTTCACCTGTCAAATGCACAGCTGGACACTCACCATGTCTGCTGTGCAGCTGGGACCAAACAGTGTGCCGTTCTGCCTGAATGCATACAGTACAGTTATAGAAACAATAACAAAATGTTGAATGTACATATACGTAAAGTGGCCAAAGTAAGCCATCAGTACTTGGCCCCATTTTCTCCAAAGTGAGACAAGAAGAATTCATATAAATTTGCTGTTACACTAGTTGTTGCCGTATTTGCCCGTGTAAAGCCCATACTGCATTGTTCCAGTCATGTCTATCAAACTAATATTCCTTAATGCCTGCAGTCTGCATCAGCAATGATCTACTGGGATAAAGTTGGCAATATTTATTTATTTTGGTGTAAAAGTTCCTGGGCATGTGTTTATTTATTTATTTATTTATTTTTAACAAATAAACCTTTTGGGTAAGGGTTATAAGGTCACATCAATGAGTGTCAATGATTAAAAAAAAAAAAGTTAGGGTCAAACGCAACAATAGGAGAGCTCGTAGGAAGAATCTGTAATTGGTTGCGTCTTCAAAATCCCATCTAGGGACATGTCTTACTAGGGATATGTCTTAATCCATCACATATTTTAATACAGATGATTTGCCAGCTACAACAGCTTGCAGTCTGGCCTTTATAAGCTCTGTTTGTTCCTTTGACAGTGACTGATCCCATCCCACAGCCGCTCTCGCAAGAGCTTTTATTTTGAAACGCGTGTGTCACCGGGAAGCGCTCGGTCGTCAGTTGACGGGGCTTCCTGTTCGCCTCACTTCCTGGTTGTGCTCGGCTAACGGCGCTGCACAATGAAAACGCTCACTTTTTTGAGTTTAATCTCTACTTACGTACTAGTGAACAGCATCGGCATCGAGGTCAGTGCAGATTATTACCATATACGTGTTTATACCTCGGGCGTCTGTGTTTTAGGCTTTGTTTTCCCCGCGGCATCGGTCTCATGTTAGCTGCCTGTGCTATCAGGAAGCTAGCTGTCTTGTATTGATTTGCTTGGTGATGCTGAATATCAGACACTTAAACATCGATATTGTGACGATATTGTGAGGGTTGCGTTCACAGAATGTTTACACAAGAAAGATTTTTTGACAAACAATCATTAGTGAGTTGAATATGATGATTAAACAGGTGGATACATATAATAAAACAACCACAACAGTCTTATAAGTGGAGAAAATTGCGTCCCATAACCGTTATGAAGCCTTTAAAACTAAGAAATGACAACATCCCAGGCAATATCAAAGTGTATAGTAGTGATACGTTGCCCAGCCATACTACAGTAAATGTTAGACAGGTGAAACTGGTTGAAATACATAACTTTATCTCTCTCCTTGCACCTCTGTCCTTCAGGATAAAGCAGGACAGTTCTTCGGCAGCGGCCATACGAACAACTGGGCAGTGCTGGTGAGTGTTGGGTGTCCATAAATGAGACGTAGCACATGGGAGAGGCATTTACCTGAGGCACTGTGGGTGTTTTCGCAGCTCACTGACCGGCTTCTCCCTCGTCCCTCCTGTGTTTGTCAGGTGTGCACATCCAGGTTCTGGTTCAACTACCGTCATGTGGCCAATACTCTGTCCGTCTACAGAAGTGTGAAGAGACTGGGCATCCCAGACAGGTACCTTTGAATAATGTTGGTCAGTTGATGCATTTGATTTACGTGTCACGCCCGTTTATCCCAGCATGCCGCGGGCAGAGAAAACCCCTTGACAGGTCACCAGTCCATCACAGGGCTAACTCAAAACATCACTGCTGTTATTAAAATGTCCTTTCTGTTTTTGAGCTTGATTTGTGACATTAAGAGACACAGAATCGCATGTTTAATGAGATTGTAGTAATACTAGTGTCTAGGGAGCTGATATTAGTCTTTCTCAACTATCAGCTATTAATCAAATATGGAGGAGGTTCCTAAACACTCTTTAAAACCTGTAGCATAGTAAAAACAGTACATTTTATGCGCTCATTCATTTAATTAAAACGGATTTGAGCATGAATTGAACAGGTGCAGTGGATGGTCATGGTTGATCCTAAAAGAATATCATTATTCTCGAGTTAAGTTGAGAGTTTTGTTGTCCCATGCTGTCTCAGAGACTTTTTCACTCCGACAATAATAAGATTCACAGTGGAATGGCTCGTCCTTGGAATTGTTTGGCATGAAAGTGGAAAATTTCAATGACTGTCCTTGCACTTCATGTGAGATCATGTTGTTCTCGTGCCACATGATGCCATGCTACAGTATCATTAATTGTCATGTTACCATGTGTTGATGGGTATTTCCACCAATGCTGCCAATGACAAAATCAGGTGGAGTGTTTCAGAGAAGGATTTGAGGATACATGATCCATCAGTGCATTTTATCAGCCACAGGGGCCTTGACATGCCAAACTCTCTGAATCCACACTGTCGACTGCTGTCACTTATTGTGGGTCTCAAGCTGCATGAGTTAGTATTTCACTCGTCTTTACCGGCGTGACAGCAGCAGGACTTCATTCACTTATTTCGAGCGAATACTCAGTTGTGAAATATTGCATAATTCTGAATGCCCTGTCCTATTCTGCGTTCCCAGCCACATAGTTCTCATGCTGGCAGATGATATGGCCTGTAACCACAGAAACCCCAAACCTGCCACCGTCTTCAGCCACAAGAACATGGAGCTGAATGTGTACGGCGACGATGTGGAGGTGGACTACCGCGGATACGAGGTGGGCGCACACATGATAAAAACACATGATTGCACAAAAATGTCAGTCAAAATGCGCCTTATGCTCATTTTCTGTACAGTTTTCAATACAGTTTCACTAGTCTCACTATCTTGACACAAGCGTACAAAAGGCAGATTACCCTTCACTTGCATTGGAAATAAGGGACGCTATCTCAACTCATTGGCATTTTTTTTTTAAAGAGAAAAAAGATTTGAAGACTTTTCTGAATTAGGTTACTGATTAGGCTGGACATGTTTTGCAGTGCAGCCTGCAGAGGTGTAGCAGAGGCGGGAGTGTGGTTTCTGTCCTCTGATGCGGCTCGTCCAGTGTTTACTCTCCCTATTTAACAGGAAATGACTTGATATCATATGCATCTTAAAATAGAGGAACATCCAAGTGATTTGTTTGTTGTGGGCTAAGGTAGAGCCCCGCTGCCTTATCCGCTCTCTATCATGGTTTGTTTTTGATTATTTACCCTGCTCTATATAAATAAGAGTACATGCAGGAGTGTGAATCCATATTTTCCATCACACTGTTATGATGTGCTAGAGAAGCTAATAAAGATGAAGAGGGCAAAAGAGAAAGCCCAGTTAGACAAAGAGTAATTTAAGTTTAATTAAAAGATAAGTAGAGCAGGACAAAAGGTGTTTTTCTCTGACCTTGTGCTAACAGCACTGCTATTGTACTAAAATAAAATGTTTTCAAATATCTGTTTATCAGTCTTGACTGGTGAAATAATGTTTGTCTGACAATATTAACCTCCAGTGTCAAACTGCTCACTGTTTAATTGTAAAAAAAAAAGCGACTCTCATTGAATTAGAACAGCAAAATCTTGTGATTTGTGACTCCTCAGTCCATGCTGGGTTATGAAGCAAGTGCCATTTAGTGTCCTGTGTGTGTTTCAGGTGACGGTGGAGAACTTCCTGCGTGTTCTGACCGGCAGGCTCCCGCCCAGCACCCCGCGCTCCAAACGCCTCCTCTCTGACGACCGCAGCAACATCCTCATATACCTGACCGGTACTTAAAAAAAAATCCACCGGGGATACTCCAACCCTGTCGTATAACATCAGGCTGTGATCCTCATCGTGTTACAGGAATTATACTCCGATGAAGTGTTGTAATTGACTTTTTGGGTGTTCCTAGTTTCCCTCAACCTGCCTCGTTTACGCTACTACACTACTGCAGTTATTGATTTCCCTAAATTTCCCAGAATAGAAAGACTTTGAACATCCAGCTTCCAGAGAATGAGTGTCCGCTTTTGGATTCAGCTGTGGTTTGTACGCGTGGGTTGAGAGATCAGTAGCACAGTAAGAACACAAGTTTCTCTAGTTGAGAAAAGGTGAGACTTGCACAACATAAGACTGCTTGATTTGCTGAACTGTCTACGGCAGGGAAAGTATTATTATCGTTCTGCATCGGTACATCAGCGTGGAGGCCACTGACACAGTAGACAGCCGTGTCAAGTGTTTCTTAATTTCACGCTAATGAAGTAGAGATAAGACTTGAAGCACTTATGGTTACATGGCTGACTCTGAAACAAAGAGTCCACTCTCAGACACTTTGGTTTGGTTCAGATTAATTCGGTTCATCTTTGTTGCTCCTCAAGGGGAAATTTGATTTGCAGTAGAGCACAAAGAGACTGAAGCTGCATACAAGAAAACATGGCCCATTAATTACAACAGTTACAGCAAACAACCAAAGACTATTTGTTTGAAAGTTACTAACCACAGGAATGGTAGCCATAACACAGTGCTGCTGCTAAGCAATGCAGACAAGATCTAGTGCAAATTAAGCGTGTTCATTGCATTCTGAACAAAAGAAAATTTAAAGCTATTTTTTCTTACCCTGGCCCAGAGGTGAGAGGAACTAATTCTTCCAAAAGTGGCTGGTCAGAATGGACTGTGTCTTCTGCAAAACTAGATATCTTTTAAAGAAAGCTGCGGCGTGCCAATCATTTCGCTGGCTACTAAACACTTTGGACAAACGATTTTTGTTTTGCCCTGTAAGGTTCCCACACCAAGAAATTAAACAAAAGGTTGAATGGACTTAAAGCAGTAAATCCAAACTAATGTTTTGTGACAGTTTTCACTGTGAATTAAAAGATGAACTAAACCTCAAAGCCAAACCCTTAATGTGGGTGGTGACGTCACCTGCCACCAGAGGCCAGGCACCCTACTTTTCACCACTAGAGGTCAGGCTTCACAGACTCTGGGTTGTGGTTCAGTTAGTCTTTAACCCTTTCACGCATAGCAGTCACTACAGTGGACAGATAAAAAGACAGTTTAAAAGTCATTTTCTCCTAAATGCAATGGTTTCTATGGCGGAATTGCATATCAGCTGTTAGAGTGCTCTCTGCTGCTCCCCTGCATTGAGGTTTATGCAGAGACTGTCAGTTCTTGTCGCTGAAAACATATTAATACCAGTAGAATGACATGGTAATACCAGCCCTGCATCCTGAAAGAAGTATGGAGACTCACAGAAATCTGGACTCAGGCTTTCATCGTTCATGCATGAAAGGGTTAA
>OMLB01029270.1:0-10000 GCA_900302555.1 Myripristis jacobus | reverse complement strand
TACTGAGCGTTGGACACTTTTATACATTATGAGCCTCAGTGCTCGGCGACCCCGCTCTGTAACTTTACGTGATCTGCCCTGAGTTGCTGTGGTTCCTTCCACTTTGCAATAACACCACTTACAGCTGATGGTGGAATATCTAGGAGGGAAGAAATTTCATCAACTGACTTGTTGCACCTGTAGCATCCTATTACATTACTGTTACAGTACCATGCTCAGATTCAGTGAGCTCTTTAAAATGGCCCATTCTTTCACAAATGTTTGTAAGAGCATGACTTGGTGCTTGATTTTATACACCTGTGGCAAAGGGACTGAAAGAAACACCTGAATTGAATGATTAAGAGGTGTGTCCCAATACTTTTGTCCACACAGTCTTTCTCTATATTACCATCACTATAGTACCTCTACCATGTTTTTACTGAGAGAAAGCCATAGCTGTTGATTCACTGGTATATTACTGACTAAACAGTGTTTCCCTATAATTGTGGTCTTACAGCAGCAACATGATGAGGAGCACATTTTTAGCAGCAGCATCGCTACAAAATGACTATAGAAACACTATGTATGTCCTATCCTAAATCCATCTTTTATAGATTGTATTGTTACACTGCTGTGTACACTGTCATTGTTTATTTGTACTCTGCTGCAAGCCACATTTCCCTTAATGGGACAATAAAGTACTGAACAGAACTGAATTCTGTCGCACTGACCTCCCTTTGCATTGATCATGAAGGTGTATTGTACCATGTGGGGCCACTACAAGAGGGGAGAGAGAGAAACACAGACTAAACTACTGTTGTTAAGACTTATCCCTAGTAAATGTGAAACCTAAGAGTTCCTAACCAACAGTGAAACTTAACTGCAAGGTCTAGATCATATGACCTATGTATCTGGGACAATGCATATATGGATAAAACTGAAAACCTAGTGCTAGCTCAAAAAAAAGTTTTTTTTCTCTCTTTTCTGATTCAAAATTGATAGGGTCATAGATCCTTTGCTAGTAATTGCTAGTAATAACTATTTTCTGGCCACTTTCTGGCACCTTTACATGCCAACTGCATATGCCAAAGCATCCACTCATTTAGTTAATTCATTTGGGGAAAACAAAACAGTTTCAATTAAAACAACTCACAAATATCAGCATGAGTAGCAGGAACGATGGGTTTAAGATTCACAGTGTAAGCTCCCTAATCTCACCGCGACAGACAGCAGAAGTTCACTCCAGGTCACACAATGCATGTGCTATAGTCCCAGCTCCAGCTCCAAGAATGGCTGATAAATCCCTAAAGGTCATTCCTAGCCTGCATAGCGTTGATTCACAGTTCCACAACAACACTTGCAAGCCAAATATTGTGCTGGGCCTTTGAAGCCAGCCAGCTCATCTGTGTACAATCAGGAGATTTGTGCTCCTTGTGCAAAACAGCTGACGATGTAAAAGTAAAATGTTTTCTTACCTTCTTTAAAAATCTATAGATACACACAGGCAATCCTAATAATTGTAGTGTGCAGGAAATTCACTGGCAATGCTATCAGTGTCTTTACATCCGCCAGCATCACAAAGTCAACATTCCTTTCCATTTTACCATCCACTGATGGAGGCTGAAAGAGGATGCAGCCCTCTTTCATCTTCCTCTAAAATTACTCCCTCTAACCATCTGCATCTTTCTGTGAAAGTGCCTCACTTTGAGAATGCAGGAAACATCTGCAACATTCAATTCACAATTTGTCAACTGTCTCTTGTCGAAAAATATCCACTTATTTTACTCTCAAATGTGACAACAAGAGAAATTACGTTTTTTTGTGTTACTCCTGCTATTCAAACATACGGATACAGAATAAATAGAGGGCTGAAATAATATAATGATGATGTTGTTTTTAGCAATATCTAGAGACATAGACATTTTGTTACATTTTGTTTATCATATGTAAAATCACATCTGTGCTAGACAGGGAGGAACAAAGTGTGACAAAGGAGAGATGAGAAGGGAGAGGGGGTGGGGTGAGAGGGTGGTGAAAAAGTAGAGGTGTTTTAAGTTTGACTTTCGACTCAGCAAAGCTTGAACTTCTCTTAATCAGCAGAATAGGCTGCTATTTACTATAATAAATATATAGAAAACATGCCAACACACACACACTGTGACCACATCCTCACACATTTAAGCACTTAAAGTGGTCACGTCTCTCTCTACCACAGCTAATCCCCACTCATCTGACATTAAGACCAAGGATGGAAGGATGAGGACTCAAGTAGGAGGAGGAAATGGGAGTGAGAACAAAGGAGAATGAGAAGAGAAAAGACAGGAAAACAGAACACTGCTCTTTGCCTTTTTCACCTTTGACCTGTAGCGTTGCAGCTATCAGGGGCGTTGAGGGTATGATGTCAACTGTCTGGGGGAAGACATAAATCATGACACTGAAATAAGAGTCCATTTTCCCTGCGAGTAATGTTACGGAACTGAGCCAGAAATCTCTACCTCCTCTGTAAATGCAGTATTCATTTAAAGAATAATCTTTTTTTCCCCCTACTGCTAATAATGTCCTTGAAAAGTCATACTTTTTCTTTCATGTAAGCTCACATAGATTCTGCAAGTAAGAACCAAGGTTGCAAAAAAGGTTGGTCAAAGATTAGTCATTTTTGACGAAGCTAGGATAAATTGAACACACGACCTCAAATGCTACTTTGTGAGGACTATATTTTCTTTTCTATTAGTGTGTGAAATCATCAGTTTTCCCCAATTATGGAAAATAACTAAGAAACAAAATAAGAAACTCAGTACTATTTGAGTACAAATAACCCTTCACTGAAGTTTTGATAAACATAGACACAAAAAAGACACAAATTCAACATAAACACACCATAAATAGGCCCTGAATATGGCAGTGACACCTCTATGAACAAGATACAACAAATATATTCATCACACTGGCATGAAAACTGTCTTAAGTCTCTGTGTTACTATATCAAATTTAGCACAAATTTCAGTTCACAGAAAAAAACATTAATTCTGCTTTACATCTTTGACAAACAAATCATAAAACAACATAACAAAAATAAGCATCAAACTGACTTCAATAAACTGCAAACTATGCTTGGCACATGGGAGTTTTTAAGTCCACAATCATTGACAATACTTATCTTCCTTCCTTATCTTCCAATCCTAATTCTTACATAAGTAAAGCAAGTCACATTAAACCACTAGGGTACAGCATTGTATAAAATAATCTCAAAACAACATAAAAATATTGATGAATGTTCTCACTGTTGGAACTAGCAGTCATCCCCAGGAAAAAACGTACAAAATATCTTGTACTACCTGTATTTTCCCAGCATTCCCTTACTGCTCAAACAGGTATACTGCCCCTACAAATATCAAATACATGCCCCCACGTCTCCCATTGTTTTCAGAAAATCCATTCAAACATCTGTTGATGCAGCCTTCCTTGTGTGGAAACATTATGGGATGAACTCTCCTTTAATGAGTAAAAGTATCTTTATTAAAAGCTATGCATATAGTTATACCACTGAATATGTAGAGAATATGTTTCCTGTACAGTTTGGCGCTAGAGGAAAAGTCAGGACATCACTGAAGTTGACTCAGGGGTGAACGGTGCTTCCCACATTTCATGGCAAGCTGCTCAACAATATTGTGAGACATCTGATTTGAGATTTTGACTAACTGGTGATGTTCCAGGAAATCTGATGGTAACATCAAAATTGATTTGCTAGGAATCAGTTTGGCTTCAGGGTGGTGCTGGAAGAAATGTCAGAGGGTCACCATAATCCTCTTTTAATCGTGCTTTAGACCCTAAAGAAATATGAATACACTCACCAAATATCACAGTAATCCACTAGCATTTGTAAATGTCTTGTGAACAAAGTTGACTTTTTGACCTCAGGGTGGCATTACCAGAAACGTTATGAGGTCACCAAACTGACAGGGTTCATCATCTGGGGAGCATGAATGTGCTTTCCAAACTCCACAGCCATTCAACCAATAGATTTTCAGATATGTTGCCTTGGAGCAAAATGGTGAACAGATAAATGGACAGATGGACAGGTGGATGGATGGACACTGGCATCCTTAAGGCAAAAATCCAGTAACAGAGATCAGAGAAATACCTCTACCTTGACCAATGTGACATGTTAAGCAACGTGCACTGCAGTACAGTCTAATCTTTGGATGCATCCTACTAAACTGGTACTGGGAACATTTTTATACCTATGCATAACAATGAACTCTTGAAAATACATTTCTAAAAGACAAAAAAACTGTACAGGCATGTGTAAGGACAAGCCCATCCAAGCATTTAAAAACAAGCATCAAAGCATCAATGCAGCACAGACACAGACGTAGCTACACACAAAAGCAGGAGAAAACACACACAGACACCAGTAATTCTCTGTATGAGTATTACCATGAGGTCCCCCAAATCCTGAAGAGACAGACAGGCATATACAGAGAGTGAAAGAGACTAAGAAATAAATGTGTAGCATGAAATGTTTTATACAACACACCATCTGTCTCTCTACATCTAGAGCCCTTTATCTCAGTTTCTTCCCTCTTCCGTCCTCTCCCCGTCTGTAAAGAGAACACTTTGGCCTGATTTCCATTCCAGCAACTGTATTTTATTCCCCGATGTAATGATCATTATCTTCCTTTCTCTTTTCCACACTCTCTTCCTTCCTTTCTGTCTTTTCACAACTTTTTTCTTTTTACTTTGATCACTCTGGCTCTCCCTCCTTCCCATGCCCTCCATCTTTTAGCCAAAGAGTCCATATCATGATGGATCAGATGTTGGCCTCAAAAACACTACCTGAGGTGGTCTGTTAGTCACATAATAAATGCAGCTTTTATCAGACCACATGCACAGACACATGCATGCAATACATTCCCAACCCAACCACTGTGAAGAAAACAGCTCACTAGGCTGGACCAAAACCTGTGATATGATTCTGTGTGTGAGTGTGCATCTGTCAGAAAAAGAGAACCAGAACATCGACGTCTATGACATGAGAATAATTTGTCTAAGGTCTTCAAGTCCTGAGTCACAGGATTAAGTGGTGTAGCATCTATGAAAGTTATAGTGTGAGTATTAAAATTTGCCAAATAATTAATGCTTTAGAGGATGGGAAGTGTAATGCTGGCATTCGAGAGGGGTTAAAGAAAGTTCCAAAAAGTAAGAGCCTAATCAAAAGGCAGCAGAGGAAGAGGTTGTCTGGATGATGTAAGCTGAAGTGATGACTCAAGACACAGAGGAAAGGGAGTGACACTGCAGTCCTGACTCATCTGCTGGCCTTTAAACACTATGATATACAAATAACATTTTGAGGTAAGGGAGATGGGTGACAGTAAGGGCAAACTGGACAAATTTAATGTGGCAACTGAGGCATTTAAGCTCCAAAAGTGCAATGAAACTTCATTGTTGGGAGGGATGGAAATGAATGAATTGGACACTGACCAAATAGCCCCTGCTTGAGCCATGCCAAGTTTTATTTATACAGCCCTTTATCACAAGTGTGTTTCAAAAGGCTTGACAAACCATATCATTTGCCAACCTACATCACACTATATACACATAAATACTGTATTACATCATATACATCCTACACATTCTACACCACATACAAAACTACATCACCATACTCAGGCCTGTGGGAGTCAGTATGTATATTCTGCAATTCACCTGTCCTGCCCAGGAGGCTGCTGATGCAGAGTGCATGCAGTGTTTAATGTGGAACAGGGGTTCTCAAACTGGGGTTCAGGACCCTCCAACGGGTGATGTGACTATTTTTAGGGGTTGAAAGATTAAGACATATGTGAAAGAAAAATGAAAAAAACATTATTTTTTAAAGGTTACTCTTCTTTCTGTTTTCTTGTAAAATGCTGAGTCGTTTTAAGATGTGACACCTGTGACAGTAGTCAGGAGTCAGTAGGCTTTGAGATTGAGATCCACTGCCTTGGACTATGTTTTCCACTCCTGTGCTCGGCACTGATCTACTAGATACTACATGGTTCATGATCTGTGCATACATTTGCAGCCTACACTATATAAGATGGCAGCAGCTGTGCCAACACATTGAAATAAAACCAGATTTATGGTCAGAGAAAACATTATCCAGAGCTAAAAACTTGAACCCTTTATAGTAGATGAGTAAAGTTATCATCATGCTGTACTTGGTTATGTTACTCTTGACCACTTTTTCCCCTTTTGGCTTGAATACTGCAATAGTCTCTTTGATATTATATGACCATCATAATAGAATATACAAGCACCTCTATCAGATCTAACCATTTTGAAAGTATGACAGCTTATGGCCTCATGTTTTTTCAGTCGTGCTAAAGGATTACCTGTATTCTTAATTGTAAATATGTACTGGTTATATTCAAAACTCTTGTTGTATTTTCTTTCATTTCATTTTTTTCATGGTTGTGAGAAGTAATGCCTGTCATAAAATCTATGGTTTTTGAGTCTGAGTAGGAGTGTGAACTCAAAGCATGTGTTTGAAATAAATCTGCAGCAGGGAGCTACAATGTGAGGACTTTATTTTGCTGGAACACATATTCTTTATTACAGATCTGGCACCTGCCTAGATGGTTTTGAATGTGCGTGTCTGTTTTGCTGATGTGACTAAAATTTTCATCCATGACGATAGCTCATGGCTGTTGGCAAAGGGTTTTCTACTGTGCACAAAATATTACTCAGAAATCAAAAGAGGATGCTCAAAAACTCATTATTAATACCATTACTAACCCTTTATGGCGCAAATCTTCTTTTTTCCATGAGAGTTTTAATATGGGACAGAGTGTGGTTTTCCCCTAATCAAACAACTAGAGCAAAAGAACAAATTTTCTAAGCCAAAGAAAGATAAAAAATTAAATTGTTTTCATCTGTGTTATGTGGCTTTAGAAAAGTAGAACAAAAGTGGAATTCAATAAGCAGTGGGTTAGTTCAATGGCCATATCACACAAAGTAAATAGTTTCTTGTCAGATTTTCCTAAGATGCATACACACATCCTAAATATTTGCATTTAAAAATCAAGATTCAAGGTATAACTCACTTTATAATAGCATCATGTGTTGATTATTCACACTGAGTTCTTGATTACTGAAGTATCTTTGCAGAGAGCACAAAACATTTTAAAACTTACTGCTCAAAGGCACTTTGGTAATTATGATACGCCTGTCAGAAGTGGGGATCAAAACAGCAGCTCATCATTTACCAGTCAACCTCTGTGCCTGGAAGCGAACCTGCCACCCCGGTACACACAGTAAGGTTACTGTACAGTATGTGTATCCACCATGAGGTTACTGTGACACTACATCGCTCCAGGAAAGACAAGACAAATGCCAAGTCACTCAAGCACAAACTTGCTGCAAAAACACACACACAGACACACACACACACACACACACACACACATGCACACACACACAGAAAGAAAGAAGGAGACTGCGTGGAAAGTGAGATAAAGATTGTGTATCTCTGCCACTGATTTTTCAACACACTCAGCCAGAATAAATGACAGTTGATTGTGCTAAAACCCACTGACATCCACTGAATATTAACAATATGCTTATATATTTCTGGAAATCACTAATAAAATTATAATTTATAGCATTTATTATTTATAACATTAGTGTGTGAGCGTGCATATGTGGCGTCTGCATATACCCATGATTTATGTGCGCCTGCCAGTGTGCACACATCTTTATATGTGTACTTAAACATCCATTCCCCAGATGGATGTGCCTTTGAAGCTCAGCGGGGGAGTCTAATAGCTTTTAATTTTAATTAATTTCCTCTCTCTATTAATAACCTATATCATCCCCTAAGTGGTTTTAAGTTTTAAAAGAAAGTGCTGCATTACTCGCTGCCCAATGTTGCATAATGGGAAGGGTTTGTACTTAGTCAGCAGAAAGCTCAAGCTGGCAAGTTCATCCCATAAAGTCTAAATAACTCTTACAATGAGATGTGACGGCATGCATGAACATGGAGAGAGAGAGAGAGAGAGAGAGAGAGAGAGAGAGAGAGAAGCTGACTGTGAGTGTGTGATGAGTGAAAAGAAGAAGGGAAGAAGAGAGGGACCCACGAGAAAGAGGGAGAGAATGAATATAAAACTAGCCCATCAATGTGCCATGAGGTGAATTAGCTCGATTACATTCTTAGTGCTTCATGAACACAAACCATACACTTATTGAAAGTGGTGAAGGCATTCAATTGTTGCTGCTGCAAAAACGCAACATCCTAACCTTTCACAAAGGTGGATAAATCACCCTCTAACACAATGTCATTTTGATTATGACTCCAAATGTTAGGCTTGGTTTTTGGCTCACGGTGCACTGCCGACTGATTCCTGGCCAACCACTTCCAGTATTTATTTAATTGAATCCTCAACAAGTGTAATCATGTCATCTATGTTCTGTTAGACAAGCTGAACTGGGGAGGAGAGCCTGCACCAGAGTGTGTGTGTGTGTGTGTGTGAGAGAGAGAGAGAGAGAGAAAGAGTCTGGCAGAATAAGCAAGTGAGCGAGCAAGTGAGTGATAGAGATTAGGCATTTCACAATACCAAAATTTGAGCTGACACCACAACCAGTAAAATTCCTTGACCTTGGATACCTGATTCTGTATCACAGCAAAAGCAGAAATCCCATTTAGTACAGAGTCCTTTATCTAAAACCTATATATAAACATTAACAAGAGACTTAACGTGTTTCAAGTATCTGTACATATTGGCTACAACAGGATAAAACGTCTGAGCTCCAAGTACAGCATGTGGCCTGTAACCTTCGAGTAGAAAGCACAACATTCAAATAAAACACTGATGTCAAATCAGAGGGTGTGTATGAAATGCCATGCTGTGAATGCACTAGCGTGATTATATGCACTCATTTTTATTTACAGATGTTTCAGATACAGACTAAGGCTTTGTTAGAAGGAAGTTACAGAGTGACGTATCAGTGCCCAATAACACTTCTGAATCTAAAAGCACTGTTTACAACTTTGGTAGGTAGTCTGTGATTCTCGTCCCATCCATGACAAAAGAAAACAAGACAAAGAAAGAGCAATATAGTGACAAAAAGAGAGTTGTAGAGATGAAGACAGCCTAATGGAAGGCTGGACTTATTTGACACCATGTTAGTATAATGTTTAGTTTATGAGAAATTATAGCAAGCATTTATCCCTGTCACAAAAAAATGTATGAGCCTGTGTCATAGCCTGAATAATCCTTAGATATTTTATTGTGGCCTAATGCGCACATTAAACATATAGACACACATAGCCTACATAAATGCTTTGTATGCCTGCACTAGGCTGCGTAATGGACCATAATGGCCACCTTTTAGTCATCAAAATCCCCAGCAAGTGAATTCATGTCAGCTGTTTTCCTGGCCGAGCTGAAAAGACATATTTGCCTCTGTGTGTAATGCCGACTTGCAGACTTCCCTTGTATTTATTTTGCCCCTCGTCATGTTTCCTCTCCGGTACGTCCCGCCTTCGCTGCCCAGTGCGGAGTTTCCTGCTGAAATGTTCCCTCTAGCGCCTTTCCTCGACCCCCTTTTTTATTGACAAAGACATGAGGAACATTACTAAAACATACCCCAGTCATTTCAAGTCATATTTAGACTTGAAACCACATTTTTCCTGAAACAAAAGGAAAAAAAATCATAGCCGTGGGATGAAATAATTCAACTTGTTTAAAATCAAACAAGGCAAGGCAAATTTATTTATATAACAGATTTCATGCACAGTGGTAAGTGCTGCGCAAAAAGATATGGAAGCAAAAAGGAGTAAAAAGAGAACTGATTGAGGTAAGGGAAATATAAATATAAAAGTAAAACAATTAATGAATAACAAGAGCAACAAGAGGACTCATACCAAGTTGTTTCAATAAATTTAAGAGGGTACACCGTGAAATGTAATAAATGTTTCAATAAATTTAATATTTTAAGTCCCAGTAGACTACCGACTCAAAATGACTTATGTACATTATAAGAT